>JAAXYX010004734.1:0-11914 GCA_036851915.1 Ptenothrix huangshanensis
CGATTCTCTATCGATCAGTATATAACTCGTTCAGATCGGTGCAGAGATGCGCTTGTACTAAACAATTTAAATTTACCTATTTCAGTGGGCCACCCTGTAGAATACGGCAAGTGTCGAATTTTTCAGCCGGTAGCTGAAGTTCCACGTCTTGTTCTAATTATAAAAATGTAAGTTATGTTAGAAAAACATTGAAATCGCCGTTCTCAAGCGCACCCTAAAAATCGTTCGGCTATGAGAAAGTTTGGCCTATAGTCGGCTATATTAAAATAGTGAATAACGTCAAAGTACAACGAATCAAATCCAACCTTCAAAGCTCCTTCACGTTTATTGCATTAAGTTAAAAATACTTAATTATATTGAATAATGTGCCCCACTAAAGTTTCGGTTGCAAAATATCCCACCTTTTAAGTTTATAATGCCAATTCAGTAACCATTACTTCTTTTTGCATAGAATAATAGAGTTTGAAGGTATACGTAACTATTCAACTAATGATGAATTCAAACAAACATAGCAATTGCATTTCAATCATTACTAAATCAGTTGCATATAAGCCAAATCACAATCTTTTACTAAAAACAAAATGTGGCATATCACGATTTTATTGATTACACTCCACATAATAACCATACGAAGCATGTTTCACCATGAAAAATATTTCATTGAAAGACAAACACACACTTAACGCCTCACATCTGTGCTAATTCATTAAACCAGTTTAACTAAAACAATGACTAATAGCTCAAGCAAAAATTAGCAGTGACATCAATTGAAAAGTTATTAACATCCTATACCTGTCAGTATCAGTTATAATTGTCCATAAAAATAGAATATTGTGCAAGCATATTAGGAATTTAAATATCACGCGTAATATGATTTTTGCACAGTATTATCGAACGAGTCCAAACATGATCTAAAACCTGCTTGTAATTCTGTACTGCTTTTGTAATTACCACTGAAATAACAATAATCCATGATATGCATGATGTACCAAAAAGTAGTACCCATTCACAAAATGCAATCCCAAATGTCTTGCAAGTATCATTCAGCCAGACAATGACAACTTTGTAGACAACGTCCAAAATCAAACCATTCCAATATACCAATATATTATCTCCGAACAGAAGCCAATAACTGCAAGTGCTGAACCAATAAGAAGAATAACAAATATTAAATATATTTCCGTTCCAGAAAATGAAAGTGGCTTCAACTTGGACCCTTCAAGATCATCACTGTTTTGGCCTGTTAACGTAATGTTTTCATTTATAAACAAACGGTAACCCGCAAGCTCCCACCTCTTCCATATATTATACATGCCAGACTCTAACAGAACTTTCATGCGCCGTGGAACCTTTTGAAAAACATCGTCATCCATTTGCGAAATTTCAAACATCAAAGGTACCCTGAGAAAATTATCTTGTATGTTTTCATTTGATAGCCATGTCCATGGTTTGTCATACACGTTTGCTAGTTCGCTGACTTTTTTGAGATAGTATTTCAAATTGCTTGAGTCGACAATGAGTGCTGTGTTTGACTGGGTCAAGTATTTCATAGCAACGAAGGGAAAGTCGTCGTCACAAAAAAATGTGAGATTTGAGAGCATTGTACCCACTTGCTGTTCCATTAATGTACGCGAATAACCTTCAATGACTTTGTCTTCAATATAAAAATTGTAATGGTACAGACCTTCGAAGAATCTACAACCAGGTTCATTATCCTCGCGGTAGTTCCAAAGATTGCAAGGAATTGCATTGTAACTATGATAATCTTTAAATTGTCTTACTTTCGGTAATACAAGGTCTTTACCGTCTGTGCTCAGGTTACAATGGCTGTCTTCTACTGCAAGATAAAATGTAAACTCTTTAATATGCTCCAATTTTTCCCATGGCATTTCGTATGGATTGGGTAATATTGCATCAGAATTCAGGAATCCCAAATACCCGTTGGTTAATACGGTTCCCATGAATAACCAAATCGTAATAATTATATTGCACATTCGAATACAAGCAATATTCGAAATCGGAGGCCGGGAATGCCCGCATTGAAGAATTAGGATTGAACTGGTCCACATTAAAGCTAATAGAAAGAGCTGGGTGCGGCTGGCTTTATTTTTCACCGTTTCGAAATGTGTGCTTGTTTGTAGAGCTCCACTTACTATTATAGAAGTGATAAGTACTGAAATAGCAATATAAATCCAAACAGGCTTGGTGAGCGGACTTGTGTATACTTCGTAACCTGCCTTCGCCTTTTTCACGCTGTCCATTGTAATGAACTTGAAATCCTTCGTTAGACCTGAAAATAAAGTGTGGTAAGTATTTTTTCATTAAATTACAAAAACGTGATTCAGATGACACTGGTTGTTGAACTACTTACCCAGATAATACCGATTTAGATTTTGTCCTTGTAATGAACTGTACCACTCAACTATTTTCATTGTAAGGGGATGGGTCAAACATTTGCACTGTACTCTTTTGTTTGGATATTCTGACCACTTGCGTGTATTATAAATCTCAGTAATATTCGAAAATTCTATCAGGTACTTCACTATAGTTAATTCATGTAAATGCTGCCTTCCTAAAATATATGTTTTTAGCTTCGCAGTACACACTTTGTCAATGTAGTTTCCATGCCAAAACTCCGGGTTGAGGCACTTTGCTTGTGCCTGAAGAATCCCATGTAATGTCTTAATATACCTGGAATTCCAAGCGACTGCGGACCCATTACCTGTAGCCTTGCTAAATGCTGTGTCCATTTCCCACTTGCAGCCCATTGGTGACCTTTCTGATTGCTTGCATTTGAACCATACATAAGCGATCATATCGAATTGGCGAAGAGGATTCATGTAGTACCCTTCAAAAATATCAACACTCTTCCCACTGTCGCCTGAAACCTTCGACAAAAACAGAAAGTAAACTTTGGAATTTGGAATCTCATCTCCGCCTTTACGATGTAATGATGGCTCGTAATGAAAAAAACTTGATTCAGATATTTCGTCAATCGTAATTAAAACGGTTTTCTGAAATATTTCGCTAGACAGAGCATACTCTGCTGTTTTTGGTTCAGCATCAAACGCGCTCAATATTCCAAAAAAAGTTAAATTTGTTTCACGCTTTAGATAGACAATATTGTGCCTACTGAGTTGCACAAATTTAATGAAACAATGTCGAAGCCATTTGTAGCGAAACGTGTCGATTAACCTAAGCCATTGTTTGTCTGACCACGACGTCAGATTAAGTGACGTCAGTGTAATGGGGTCCTTCATGGTTCTGTAATCCAAGCTTATATTCTGCCATGCCTTGTCAAAGCTAATTATTTGAATGGGACAACCTTTGTAGCTGGACAGCAGTGGCTCGGGGTTAAATGTATTACTTAACTGTGGTCGGATTTTCAATCCTAGCGTCGGAGTTATTTTTTCCTGTTTGATCTGCTCTTTGCCTGTGAAAACAGAATCGTCCTTAAAATCTCGGACGGGGAATAAGGTTTGTGAAATGGAAAAGCATGACGATGGGCAAAAGAAAAAGAATATAAAGATAAGGAACCTGAGATTTGATGTAAGCAGCATTTTGCCTTGCTGTACAAAACTTAAATGTGAATAGAAACAAAGATATGTAATGGGAAGAGTACTGCAAGGTAATGGCATACGGCAATAGAATTAATTCAGCAACATATCTTGACAGTCTTAGTTAATACTCAATAGGATATGAAATTTCTACCAATCGAGCACTGCCAGCAAAACTGGTTGGAGCAAGTGTATTGGGTGCGACAAGTAAATTAAATTAAATACAACGTTTCTTCTTCTCCCAACAACTCTATACACGTGTGTCATAAATCCATTGGTTGTAGGAGAATCGATTTGCCATAACATTTTATTAAATCACTAAATTATTAAAGAAGCACAAAATTATTCTCCTGTAAAAGTTGTTTCATAGACATGGTATGAGTAAAAGTTCCGTTAGGCAGTGATAAATCAAAACCACTTCAATGTTTAGTATATAGGCTCCTTGACGATTTTCAATTCTTGAAGACTGACAGGTAGAAACGATGAAACCCATCCAAATAAATCTAATCCATTTTGTAGATTTAACCTTTTCTCAAGTGAATAAATCACAGCTACCGTGATCCTGCTATTAATCCCGGTATCTAATGTAAGTAGCTGGATTTTATTTGCGGAACTTTGCACCTAATTTTTTGACTTTAAATAACCTCCACTTCCTAATTATTCCCAGGTTCCAATTATTTCTACCGGAAGCTTCAATCATTTTTGTAATGCAGTGGAAACTAAATATAACGATTTCTGATGGGGATCCAAAATATGACGGATAAAATGGGAGACCACACACTTACTGTGTTTTGGTCTTAGACTGTAAAATTTACATTGGTTAAGCTATTGAGAGGTCGTAGCTTAAAGTGATTAAATGTTTTCTGAAACTAAGGAAGATAATTACAGATTGATTATTAAAAGAGAGGTTTCGGAGATTTGAAAAATTTTCAAAAAAAGGTTCAAAATTAAGAAACCGTTATACAAGATGCAATCGTAATAGCAATAATGGCTGGATGGGATTTTATTTTGGACAGTTGGAACAAGAGAACCGTTATAAGTTGAGTTCTTAGCAGTGTATCATACAAGGATTCTACCGGAGATTTTTAGCTTGACCGTAAGACCGAGAGAACCATACTAAGAGGAATCTTTATATCGAGTTTCCACCGTATCTAAAAAATTATATTTCCAGATGAATTAAGAGAAGCATTGCGGTAACTTTTGCAGCAAGCAGAGTAAATCGACGAACATCAAGGGGCATCTATTCGTGTTCAAGCATTAGATAAAAAATATTTTTTCAATGGAATTTCGTGTCTCTAACGGTATTGAAATTCCAAATGTGGCAAACCTTTCCACTTTGCCCTTTTCTTTTTAACATGGTTGCATTTTGGATTGAATTGACAACATGTGTACATGTGACATAACATGTATTGCTATTATGGTGTAATTTAATAATTTAACATGGTTTGCATGAAACATCGAACTCCTAATTTTAAGAATGTATGTAAAAATCGTTTCAGTAAAGTATCCATACTTAACGTGAAATGATAAAAGATGCAAATAATAATAATGACAGGAATATAGGGTACGTGCATTACTCGTCCCCTCATGACTCGTCCCCGACCAATTCGTCCCCAACTACATTCGTCCCCGACATATTCGTCCCGGGCTAAATCCCCTGCATGTATTCATACATAATTTAATGATTTGCACCCACAAAGCATAAAAAGTATTGTAGTGTGTACATTTTTAGGAATCTTTTCTTGCCTTGTTTATACAGTGGAGTATCCCTATAGTGATACCGCTAATAGTGACATTATTGTTATTGTAGCTTTTTAATGGGTCCCCGGCAAAACACCAATGTAAAAGCACTTCTTTCAATACATTAAATTCAAAATTCTTCTTCACTTTAATTTTGAATCTTAAATTTTGAATCTAATGTATTGAAATGGATTAATTTGTTGGTCTACTATTTATTAATTTTATGAACTACAAGTGCTGGTTCGTCGATGTAACATGAATTAATTCAATTTAATGTATTGCTTCATTGCTTGTCACTTATTATCCACTCTTTTCGAAACTATTCTTTGTAATTCAAATGTCATGAGTTTATTCTAACATGATGTGTTTTGCTTAATATGGCAATAAAGATTATTATTATTATTACTTCTTGGCTATTGTGACATGTTTATAATGACATCCTTGCTCTAATGACATGATTTGAAATTCCATGTACACAAAACCCCGGTAAATTGACCTTTTATAGTTTATACATTTAAAATTAAAATGATTTTTAAGCTCCACATTGACGCTAAAAAGGTTAATCTTGCAATACTTCGCAACAAATAGGGAATAATTCTTTAACCGTAATGTTAACAAACGTAAATGATTTTTATTTTCAAAGGCACCGTTATTTGCGGTAGTGAAAAGAAAACGGCATTTGAATCTTCTCGATGTCATTATGGTTTTTTTTTGTAGTGACCAAATGTTATTGTAGACGTAAAGTGACATAAGTGCTCATTTCCTGGCGATGTCACTATAGCAAGACTCCACTTTTTCAAGAAAAGTATGTATATAAAAAACAAAAAATGACGCTTTAGATTAAAAAGTACAGGGGCTCACAACTATCTAGCGGATAACATCCCACTATTAAATAAAATGTTCCCCGACTGCGGTAGAAGATTTTCCATACCGTCGTTGAATAGGGAAAAAGAACCAAATGCATGTGGCCCCGTAAGCAAAATGCCAATGTTATTTTAGTTAAGCATTTATTATGCGCCGCACGGGGCATAATCCATTTATCTCTTTTTCACTCGTCAACGACGAGGAAATTTTGAGTGGGTGCCATAGATTGGCATGGATTTAAACCGGCCTCCTACAGATAATCGAATACTTTTGGTATCCTAATTAATTATTTGGACTTCGAATGAAATATATCTCCTACGAGACTAGTTTAGGTCTCCTTAAAGGTTAAATTTGTCTCCTATTATACTTACACCTCCCCTGGCACAGTAATCTTTTTTTGTAATACGCGTTAAATATCACCCTCGTATTTCTGTAAATTGTAAGTAGCTCAACTCCAAAAACAGAAAAACGGTACCAGGTGTTAAGTTTGGTCTTCAATGTTTTCTGTCAGTTGTATCGTAATAGTAGAAGTAACACTCTCAAAATTAAAGCATTTTGCACGTAATCGAATCAATTACGTACGTATTATGAACTATTACTTACGTACCAAGAGCTATTACATAAGTATTAGGAACAATTATGTTCGTAGTATGAACGGTTGCGTACGCGTTACGAAATGTTACATAATTAAGTACTACCAACTACTGTGTTCTGCTTTACGAGCTATTGTAGAAATGGGATACAATTTTTAAAAATCAGCTATCACACATAGGGCCCTTGATTTACATGTAAAAACGTAGCCATTTTTGATTTTTCGGAGTTTCTTGACCTTTCCGGTGCATTCTCCTGTGATCTGAAGGGTAAAAGACCCACACCTCTGAAATTTTATCACCTTTTAAAGGAATGTACGCCAATAATTTACATGTGGTTTGATCCTCTAATTCCTCTTTGGTTCAGAAGTTATAGCATCCCAAAGTTAGAATTTGATGGGCTATGTCACGCTTTGGCGCTCTCCCCCTAATTGGATGTTATCAAATAATGATTTTAATAAATTTCAATATTTTATAAATAAAACCTAGGATACTTGTATTATTCAAATAGGAGACTAAAAATATCCGGATAGGAGACTGCTTCTATCCAAAAAGTGGAAGACTTAAACTATTCATTTAGGAGACCAAAAATATTTGTTTAGGAGAGCGTTTTAATTTATGCTCATTAAAAGAGTGAATAACATCAAAGTACATATAACGAATCAAATCAAACCAATAAACCTCCTTCATGTTTATTGTATTAAGCTAAAAATACACACATTAAAGTTAGTGCTCTACTAAAGTTTCGGCTGGGAAATATCCCACCCTATAAGTTTATAATGACAATTCAGTACATAATCAATTCTTCTTTTTGCATAGAATAATAGATTTTGTAGGTACTTATACGTAAACAAATAATGATGCGTTCAAACAGACATTATAAATACATTTCAATCATTACTAAACTAGTTATAAGCCAAATCACAATTTTTGACTAAAAACAAAATGAGGCATGTCACGAATTTATAATTTAGACTCTGTCTTTTAACCAAACGAAGCAAGTGTTTTGCCCAAGATAAAAATCCCATTGAAAAACAAACACACAGTTAACGCCTGACATCGGTGCTAATTCATGAAACACGTTAAATAAAAACAATGACTAATAGCTCATGCTTAAGTTATTAGTGAACTCAAGTAAAAATTTATTAATATCTTATGCCTGTCAGTACCACTTATAATTTTTCACGAAAAAGAGGACATTGTGCAAGCATATTATGAATTTAAATTTAAATATCACGTGTATTACGATTTTTGCACAGCATTATCGAACGAATCCAGACATGATCTAGAAATTGCTTGCAATTATGTACTGCTTTTGTAATTACCACTGCACAAACAATAATCCATGATATGCATGATTTAACAAAAAGTAGCATCCATCCACAAAATGCCATCCCAAATGCCTTGCAAGTGCCAAGGAACCAGACAATGACAACTTTGTAGACAACGTCCAAAATCAAATCATTCCAATATGCCATTATCTCCGAACAGAAGCCAATAACAGCAAGTGCTGATCCAACAAGAAGGAGAACAAATATTAAATATATTTCCGTTCCAAAAAATGAAAGTGGTTTAAACTTGGACCCTTCAAGTTCATCACTGTTTTGGCCTGTGGACGTAATATTTTCATTTATAAACAAACGGTAACCCGCATGCTCCAACCTCTTCCATATGTTATACATGCCAGACTCTAAAAAAACTTTCATGCGCCGAGGAACCTTTTGAAAAACATCGTCATCCATTTGTGAAATTCCAAACATGACAGTTACTCTGAGAAAATTATCCTCCGTGTTTTCATTTGACAGCCATTTCCACGGTTTGTCATGCGACTTTGCTACTTCGCTGAATTTATTAAGATAGTATTTCAAATTGCTTGAGTCAACAATGAGCGCTGTGTTTGACTGGGTTAAGTATTTCATAGCCACGAAGGGAAAATCGTCGTCACAAAAAAATGTGAGATTTGAGAGCATTGTGCCCACTTGCTGTTCCAATAGTGTACGCGAGTAACCTTCAATGACTTTGTCTTCAATATAAAAATTGTAATGGGACAGACCTTGGAAGAATCTACAACCAGGTTCATTATCCTCGCGGTAGTTCCAAAGATTGCAAGGAATCTCATTAAAACTAGGATAATTTTTAAATTGTCTTACTTTCGGTAATACGAGGTCTTTACCGTCTGTACTCAGGTTACAATGGCTGTCTTCTACTGCAAGATAAAATGTAAACTCTTTAATATGCTCCAATTTTTCCCAAGGCATTTGATATGGATTGGGTAATATTGCATCAGAATTCAGGAATCCCAAATATCCATTGGTTAATACGATTCCCATAAATAACCAAAATGTTATAATTGTTTTGCTCGTTCGAACCCAAATCCAGCTGGCGGAGTTCTGAGGCTTCATTTCGTCGTAATTTTCAATCAATACAGAAGCAACCCAAATTGTACTTACTACAAAGAGATGAGCCCTGCTAATCCACCTTTTCTCCTTCCTTTCTGCCGTGATCGACCCAAGCATTGAACTTACTACCAGTGAAGTAAATAATATTGCAACAGCAGTAGAAATCCAAACAGGTTTGGTAAATGGGGTTGTGTACACTTCGTATCCAGCTTTTTCCTTTTTCACGCTGTCCATTGTGATAAATTTGAAATCTTTCGTTAGATCTGAAAATAATATATATTTTTAAATATATTTCAGTAGCAAGTATATTTTAAGGGATAACAAAGAATTCAGAGAACATTAAATGTTGAACTACTAACCCAGATAAAACCTATTGAGATTTTTTCCTTGTGAGTGTCCGAGCCCATCTAGCATTTCCATTTGAAGCTGATCGCGTTTACATTTATATCTTATTCTCTTGTTTGGATAACCTGACCCTAAATGCGTGTCTTGGATAGCAGAAATATTTAAAAATTCTATCAGGTACTTGACTATAGTTAATTCCATCAAAACCTGCCTTCCGGAAATTAATTTCCCTATTCTAGCCGTGCACTCTTGGTTAATATGCAATCCATGCCAAAACTCAGGATTCAGGCAATTTGCTTGTTCTACAATAGTTTCCTCCAATTGACGAATATAGTAGTAATCCCACATGACTAAGGATCCATTACCCATAGCCTTTCTAAATACTGTATCCATATCCAACCTGCAACCTTTCGGTGACCTTTCTGTTTTTTCATGTGAACCATTGAAAAACGTAAATACCAAGTTGGTACAGAGGATTCATATAGTACCCATCAAAAATATCAACACCCCTCCCTTCGTCATCCAAAAGCCTTGACAGAAAAATAAAATAAACTTTTGAGTATGGAATCACATCCAAGCCTTTACGGTGTAACGATGGCTCGTAATGAAAAAAACTCGATTTAGACATGTCGTCAATCGTAAATAGAACTGTTTTCTGAAATACATTTCTAGACAGAGTATACTCTGCTGTGTTTAGTCTTGCATCGAACAAGCTCAATATTCCAAAAAGAGATAAATTCGTCTCACGCTTCAGATATACAATATTGTGCCTACTGAGTTGCACAAATTTAATGAAACAATGTCGAAGCCATTTGTAGCGAAATGTGTCTATTAACCTAAACCATTGTTTGTCTGACCACGACGTCAGATTAAGTGACGTCATTGTAATGGGGTCCTTCATGGTTTTGTAATCCAAGCTTATATTCTGCCATGCCTTGTCAAATCTAATTATTTGAATGGGACAACCTTTGTAGCTGGAAAGCAGTGGTTCAGGGTTAAAATAACGCAATTGTGATCGGATTTTGAACCTTAGAGTAGGGGTTATTTTTTTCTTCCTGACCTGCTCTTTTTGTGTAAAAATATAATTATCCTTAAAAGTTTGGAAGGGGGAAGCAGTTTTTGAAATGGAAAAGCAAGATGATGGGGAAAAGAACAAGAACAAAAGAATGGGAAACCTGAGGTATTTCGAAAGCCGCATTTGCCCTATTACACCTTGTATAGAATTTGTGAATCGGAACAAAGATTATGGGAATAAATTTGCAAGGTGATTGTATAAAGCGATAGAATTATTTCAGCAACAGTTGTAGACAGGTTTAATAATAAATAGAACCTAAAATATCCACCAATCGCGTACTGCCAGCAAAACTGGAGCAAGTAATTATATTGGGTGCGACAAGTATTAAATGAAACGAAATGCTATGTTTGTACTACTCCCAGAAAACTCTCGATTCGTGTGTATTCAATTTATTGGTTATAGGAGAACCGATTTGCATTAAATTTTATTAAATTACTAAGCTAGTATAGGAACCCAAAGGCATTGATAACTAAAAACGATGTAGTGTATAGCCTTCTTGACGGTTTCAAATTTTTTTCCAATCATTTTCGTAATATGTATTTGAAACGTCATATTTCCCATATGAAATAAGAGAGGATTGCGGTAATTTTTGCAGGAAGGAAAGTGAATTGAATAATGTTAAGCAAATGGTGGTATCAATATGCTTTCAAGCATTAACTTAAAAATCTATTTTTTAATGGGATTTCGTATGTGTATGAAGTTATTGAAAAACGAACTGTGGTAAATTTTTCCTTTATAATTCCCGTTTAGTATGGATTGCATTTAATAAAAAACCTGAATTGCATGTATAATGGAATGGACTCTAGTTAATTAGCATCCTCCAATACACATTACCATATAGTTGTTCAAACGATACACATTATGAAAATACAGTACAAACATACAGAAACACCGTAAACCTAATTTTTAGCATGTGCGTGAAAATAATTTCAGTAAAGTATCATTACATGTTATAAAATGTTATTGCAATATATAGCAACGATGGTAAAAATACAGTTTTATCACCAAACATCTTAATATAGCCCGGACTATTATTAAAAATAATAAATCTTCTCCCCGGTCATCTTTAGAGGCCAGTTAACTTTAGAGGTTGGCTGTCTTTAGCAAACTTATAAGCGGTATTCATTATTTCGTTACAACGACACTACGCGTTATAAATTTTTGGCATTACAACGCGTAGAACTGTATCGTTATAATGCCAAACTACAGGGGAAAAAATGTGTAAATGTCAAAGAAACAAGGACTGCACCATTAAAATGCAACAAACAATTTTTCGAAAGTGAATAATTTGAATGGCGAATTTTTAGTTTGTTACCTCACATTTTGAAAAATCTGTTTAAAAAA
>JAAXYX010004735.1:0-11913 GCA_036851915.1 Ptenothrix huangshanensis
TTGTAAATTTCAAAAAACTGCATCTGTTTTCGTGTAAATTTCAAAAAACTGCATCTGTTTTTTGTAAATTTTAAAAAACTGCATCTGTTTTCGTGTACATTTTAAAAAAATGCATCTGTTTACGAGTAAATTTTAAAAAACTGTCGTCATGCAACTTTCAAAAAACTGCATCTGTTATCGTGCACATTTGAATAAAAAAAATACTGCACATGTATAATTTTCAAAAAACTGCATCTGTTTTCGTGTAAATCTAACGAACTGCATCTTATTGAATGTAAATTTTAAAAATCCTTTGTATTCCTTACCTCTGCCGACGCTACTGATGCGAATGCGAATCTACTACTGTCGATGTGGTTGTGGATGCTAGAGATATTAAATATTGGAATGTTGGACTTGGACATTATCAGGTGATGTTGATGAGATCTCAGTGATTCTCTGTAATACACCAACACACTGCATACACTAGACATCAACACTGTATAAATATGCACTCCACCAGCCCGACTAGAAATATTGGCCGCGAGCATCCTATTAATTTGTTTGGTAATTCCGAATGGAATATTTAATTGGAATCGCTGGCGATTAGTTTCAAATTGAATTAGTATGAGTGACTAGTTGTCGCTTACTCTGGTCAAGTAGTGGTAGTGGAGGCACGTTATAATTAATGCTGGTAATCACTTGTTCAACCTTTGTCTCCATCGTGGCTCATTTTTGATTCTGCCGTCGTCGCAAAGATGCAATGTATACCTTCGTATTTACATAATTATTACCATTTACACTTATTCCACACGCCTGTCGATTAGACCATCGATCAAAATCAAATCAAATCAAATCAAGAAGCATAAATCAAAATGCGAAATAAATAAATGTTCAGCATTTCATTCTCTTCACACACACTCCTGTATCTTCATGTGTGTGTTCATTGAGTAGTGAGGCTTTCTATCTTGATTCCATTCCGCACCAGTTCCTTCTACATTCTTATCTTCCCTGTTATTTTCTGCATTGGATGTGTTGCAGAAATATGTGGCATTATTGGATTGGATTGGATGGGATGGGAAAATGTGGCCGAGATCAAGTGTGAGATTAAACCGGAGCAGAGTAAATTATATTTGATGTTGAAATATTTTAACTCCCAATCCAATCCAAGCCAGATTTATAATAATAACGATAATCTTAATCACAATCTTTGGATTTGGAATCCTTCCAATTCTCACCGTTCAATTCATTCAATTAAACATGCCCATTGTTTTCCTTGCGTTTCGTTTTAGCCTCTTCTTGTCTCGATCCTCCTCGTCTGGTTTTCAATTTTCCTGTCTCTTGTCTGTTTTCTTTCGTACCCAGTAGCGCCAGCAGGTTTTTTTTGCGTCACGCAAAGGCCTGGAAAACAATTGATCTCATTTGGTGTAAAATTTAGAAAAAGCTCCATCCTATCTAGTGTAAATTATAAAACATGATGATGAATTTTTTATGTAAATTTAAAAAAAATTGAGTCATTTTTGTGTAAAATAAAAAATACAGTTTTCTTGTAAAATATAAAAGGCACCGTTTCCGTACAAATCGTACATATGGCAGTGTATTTTTAAAAGTCCTTTGTAGGCGTAGGCCTACGTGATCTACACCTAGTTACGCTACTTTTCTTAGCCTTTGTGTCCCGAACATTGTGTTCCAATTTGGTATTGGTGTTGGTATGTTGAAGGGAACTGGATTTGCAAATTGCAAAATGTGAAATGCAAAATTCTTCCCACTTGAGCAGTTGACACTAAACCCTTTTTAAAGTGTGGTAATTACTGTGTGCAGTAGAAATTGACATGGGGATTGAGATGACTTGACTTTGATTTTGACTTTGATTCTGAATTTGATTTTGATTTTGACATGACATGAGTAGGGAAGGGCCACCGGCAGTAGCAGGAGCATGCACATGAACATGAGCATATGCATGTTTACATATAGCAGCTTGGGCAATGGAAGAGGAGAAACGGTAGGTGATTAAAGCGGCAGGGCACAATTAGCAGATCACAATTAGAATATTGGAGTACATTTCAATATCGGTCCACTTTGCTCCAATCAAGTTGGGCAGGTGAGAGTTTCTTCTGTCAGCTTTTCACTGGATTTAGAAGACAGAATTTGCATCAGCTTCAATTCTTGTTTGTTTTTCTTTAGTTTGAAAGTAAATTAAACCGTTTAAATAATTATAACATGGATAATCGTAAGTATGCAACTACATATTTCAATACACACCTAAAAGGAGGCTAAGAAAATCAAAAGGTCAGAGCAACATTTTTCGTTTTCTATACAATTTTACTTTGATTTCACTTTATTTTGTATTTAAAAAATTAATTACAAAATAAAGTGATCTGTGCTTTAGAAAGGTCGCAATACAGAATTTTTAGTTGTGAAGAAACAGCAATAGTGTGAATTTTGTACGCTTTTAAAAAAGGTGGTAATTGTAGCGCTTTGGTTTTTCAAAAAAGTATACAAGCAACTTTACCTGTTTTCATATTGAAAAAAGTCGTGCATCTAAAAGAATCATTCCCTTTTTTATTTTTAAAAAAATACAAGCACGCTTAGTTTTTAAAAGCATTGATTTTAACGTTATCATTATGGGAAAAATAAAATTGGTAATCAATAGGTATACAGATTAGTACAAATCAGAAGTTGTAGTCTGTGTGATTCTATTTAAATTTCAATTCAAAGAGTATATGGAAAACTTCAACAAATTTTCTCACTCCATTTTCCATGAAAACTGCAATTAGAGACTCTCGTTTAAATGTTTAGCCAACTTACAACATAACAAGGGAAAAGACACCCTGATTAATTATTGCAGAATTTATTAAGCGTATAGGAATAAAATAATGTCATATTCCATTACGTATGCTAATAAGTTATGTACTTGGCCATGCCAAATGCCACCCCTGAGCAAAACATAATTATACACGGGACAAGTCCATAAAAACACATGTTAATTACATATTTCCACTCTATTTAATCCTTGCTATACCCAATTGACTAATTTTTGACAGCTACCCAAATAATTAATAAAACTAATAGCCGTTGCGCTAATGCCAGTTGAATGTCGCAAGAATTATAAAATACTGAATCCCAAAAAGGGTGGCTGGCATAGACATACATAAGAATCATGCTAATAATACTCAAATCAGATTCGATTGACTGCACTTTAAGAAAAACTAACAAACTCAAAGTTGGCTGGAAATAAAAAGAAAAATAAAGGTAATCTGCTTGGATTTACGATGACAATGACGACGACGACGGAAGACAAGAGGCACGGCATGACTATTTTCAGTTTTGATTATGTGCTTACGTTTCACTCATCGCCTTATTTGATTTTTCATTTGATATTTTATTCAGTCAGCCACACACCTTTCATTGCCATTACTAAATCACCGTCACCAGCATCATTACTTTATTACGGTACGGGCTCCTCACATTTTTTAATTTTCAAGACTATACAGTATCACTGTCATTGGGCCCATGACGTACTCGTAGCTAATAAATTAAAGTAATAATTAAATGCTGGTAAGTATCAGTAGCGCCAGCAGGATTTTTTACGTGTAGACCTGGAAAAAACTTGATCTCATCTAGTGTAAAATTTTAAAAAAAACTCCGTCTTATCTAGTCTAAATTATAAAAATAATTGAGTCTTATCCGTGTAAATTTTTAAAAAAAGCTGCGTCGTTTTGGTGTAAATTTAATAAAAAAACTACGTCTTTTTTTGTACAAATTTAAAAAAACTGCGTATTTTTCGTGCAAATCTTAAAGAAGATCTCAAAGACCTTGTTTTGAAACTACTTTATGGGCCTAGGCCTAAGTGGCCTACCCCTAGTTACGCTACTGGTAAATATCGCCGTGGTCGTCAATAACATATTGCAGTGGTTGATTAATTCATTTTAAATTAATTATTAAGTATCAGTATACACTACTAACAGTAATATTAACGAAGCTAACACGTGTAATTATCCTATTTTTAATTAATGTCATTGTCACTGCAATACAGTATACAGTGCCAGGAGTTAATTAAAAAACCCATTTTTGCAGTGAAGTAAGACGTCGTCATCGGCATTAATCGGCACAGATGAAAAACAAAGAAAAGTAACATGCAAACACACTAGTAAGCAGCGGTGGAACAAATAGTGGGTGGAAATTGCGAAATTGCTTTTCCTCGTGGTTACATTAAAGACAAAAGTTTGATGAAATATTGTATATAATAATCAGCTGTCTTAGTGTGTCATGTCGTGCGATGTCATGTCATGTCATGTCAGGATGTGAAACAAAATCGGCATCAGAAACAAAACAGAATCAGAACCAGAATCAACTTGTGCAGCTGACCCTTTTATTGCAAAAATAATTAAATCCTAAAAAGGCATAAGTAGGTAATTGTAATATAGTGTAATTGCGATTTTAGTCCCAAGCATGAAGCATCATTATTATTCCAATGATAAGTAGGCACTGAAATCAACCTAATGCAAATCAAACTGGCCCATTTACATCTTTCTTAAAAAGCCATCATCATCATCCATCGTCGCTCATTATTAATAATATTATTATTAGGATTATGATTACCATTGGCTATTTTGAGAAAAAAATAAATTGTGGAAAACAACACAGCTAAGGTAATAATTAGTATAGTTCTGTGACTGTACTAAAATCTTCCTTGATAATTAAAGCATTCAAATAATATCGGAATGCATGTGAATATATGTACGTGAGAGGGAATATGAAATGCGATTGGGGCTGTAAAACATAAGAAATAACAAGTCTGTTTTTCTTTCTTTGTATTTTAGACGTGTTCCATCGTTAATTGTCGTCGTCATCATCGACATCGTCAGTCGTCAATCGTCAATTGCATTGAAGTTGAAGCAGTGAAGAAAGATAAATACTTTTTCCTGTATTCTATCACAAACATCGAAGCAAGAGGGAAGGCTCAAGAAAAACGAGTCAAGCTACACCAAGCAAGCAAAAGCAAAGTGAATTCAAGTTAAAAAACTTTAAGATTTAACTCCACATACAAGATTCAAGTTAAGGCAAGACTAAAGCTGAATGATGAACTGATCTTCTTGGTTTGATTCTTAAATCATTCAGCAAGTGAAAAAGTCAAGACCAAGAACAACATCAAGTCCGAGACCGAGACCAACACCAACAGCAAGACATAACAATAAACAAGTTTTTAGACTTGATGCTTAAACGAACGTTTTGCACTTCCACTTTTTTACCTGTTTACTTATCCCCTTTTGCATCGTCGTCGTCCACCTCGTCATCGTCATCGTGATCGTCGGTCCGGTCGTCTAGAGGCCTTGAAAGCTCTCAAGAATTGCTTGCCGTTTAGTTGGTCTTTGGATTTGCTCGTGGGAAGACGGTGAGTCACGTTGCTCCTACTCGGAGAGTAGTTGTGACTTTTATTTCCACTCTTTTTTACTCAATTATAATTAACTCTACCTTTGAATTATTACCTTGAATGAAGCGCTATTAACATCGGGTATTTATTTCACCTTTTATTTTTCAGCGTTCATGGATTTGCATGATTGTGGAGTTTACCTGTGACTAGTGACTACGATCAGAGCTTCGGCTTGCTTGATTATTCCCTTCGTTGATCGTCATTTATAAGAGAAGTTGATAACCCAACGCGACTATTGATATTGGATACTAAAGCTAGTCATATTCCCCCATAAGTGAACTCTGATTTTTAATTTAAGCCAACGATTTCTTATAATTATAATATAATTGTGCTCGTTTATCTAACTGGGGTTTTAACTTAGCACAAGACAGTGTGAGGTTGTGAGGTGACAATGAGCAATTAAGCGCAGGCAGTGATTGGTGAATTGTCCTTGTCGTCGGTAGTCAATCGTTAATTGACAATAGTCATCGGCAATCGTTGATCATTGAGAGTAAACGATTGTCATTGTATTGTTGGTTGTTGCCCCATTTGTTGTTTGCTATTTGTCATTTTGATCGCTGAGCTGATTTAATTGCTGATAGTGATTTTAAACTGACACCGATAATTACATTACTACAGTATGACTATTTCCAGTGCCATAATGCTATAATTACTATTACTATCGGCATCGGCATCATTGTCAGCAGTCGTTGTCGCTGTCGTTGTCGTTGTGGTCGTAAGAAACGAGAATACCAATAACAAACTTCTTATTACTGTCAACATCAACACAAGCAAGTCGAAGGCAACTGAAGCGCGTAGACTCCATATGCTTAATGACTGTTAAATGGCAGTTAAAAAAATTAGTTGTTAAAACATATTAGCATCAACGGCGATAAAGATAAAAATAGCGCTAGTGGTAATAGCAATAATTAATTACTTGGAAATAATTCGAACATTATTTTTTGATTTGATTTTAGAGTCGCCGCAAAATCAGATATAATTGAAACCGAAGCTGGAAGGTTGAAAAAACTTAGGACGTTCGTCGTTCAATTCAAGGTGTCATTCGCCCTCCATCATTAACGATTTATTTACTATTCGTGTAACATTTAACCACAACATAATACCGTTGGTATTGGAATAGAATCCGTTGTTGTTAGAAATACGAGACGAATGTGACTGAAGATTTTGGGGAAACTAGTGACACACATGAGGAGCTACTGATGACTAAGAATTTTTGTTAGTCATGTGTCAGCGTACAAGTGCTTTACTACTTGTACTAGTAACTGTGACAAGCAACTGGTCTTTGTGGTTTCAGTGCTTTTTTTGATAATTCGATTCCTGGATTTTGGAATTGGCATTTCAATGAAATTTAAAGGGTTACTTGGAGTCAAAAGTTCAGTGAACATCAAATATCGAAGCCAGTAAAATACGTTATAACTACATCACACGTAGTTTTAATGCTGTTTTAAATCACAACTGCTAATCAATCATGGTTTTCTTGACTATTAGAAATAATAAGTTACAAGTGAACTGTTCTCGATTCACACTACTGCAGTGTAATTAACAGTGATTAGAATTCAAAAAAGCAGTTGACCTTGACAATCAGGAGATATTGATATTGTCATTAATTAAAACTTCATTGGTTAATCCTTCACTTTGGATTGTAACGGTAGGAGTACTATTGTTAGTGATTATTTGATTATGATTACAATAGAAAATGTAACTTCGTTTCTGATGTGATTCAACTAAAGCGTGAAAACTGGTTGGACAGACACCAATGGAATCATCACCAGCTCCAATTTCAATCCATCGCAGCGAATCTAATTTGAGACGATACAAGGGAGTTCGGTAAGGTCGATGTTTATGATTTATACTTTTAACTCCATTATTAAGTTTTGCTTTCACGCCTCTTTGTAACTTGTAACCCCAACTTTACCTTTTCATATTGATGACTAGTACTGTTTTATATTTACCATTCACCATTTGCCTGTGTGATTGTGGTTTGGATTATTTACAAGTTTATAGGTCAGAATTAGAGCTGCTGTACATAGTTATAGCACAGATACCTAGTAGAATAGTTTCGAAGATCCAAGTGTTTAAAATGTGCAAAGATGGTCGTTTAGTATCAGTGGATTTCGAACAGTAGGCGATACAAGAAGGGTACAAATAGACAGACGAGTAACAATTCAGAAGATTCTTAAACTGAAGACGAAGAAGAGGAACACTAACAACAACATGACGAAGATGATGATGATGACGAAGATGGACATGACATGGAGGACGGAACAGAATACTGAATTAGTGACTGTGAATTGCATTTCGGATTGACGACGGCCAGTCTTCCTTGATTAATTTGAGTAACGGTCGTAACCAACCCAGTCCCTAGTGCTGTTTCTCCTTCTGGTTCTGGTTTTGGTTGCAAGTTGGAAATGAGCAGAGGGGGATGGCGATAAAAAATGGAATAAATAAATAAATTGGAGTTAAATAAGTGCCAGGCGATCGTATCTCCAATCGCCTTCGCTATCGTCAAGTCGAGTCGTTTCGTTTAGGCATAGTTTTTAGTCGATGCTGATGATTACCGATGCGGACGCCGATGCGGAACAATGGATTGGGAATAGCTCCCCTATTAACATTACCATCATTGTTTGGTTACATTATTGTTATTGTTCTGTCTGTGTCTGTGTCTGTGACTGTGGATGTTGTGTGCGTTAGTACAGCCATTAGTACCTATTAGTATTCGAGTGTTAGTTTTGCAGAGCTATATATAAGATTGCATTGCATTGTTGCTTTGCTATTGTTGCATTGCATTTGAATATGGATTTGGAATTGCGATTGTGACTTGGGTGGTGCTGCTTTTGCATGTGCTTATGGTTATACATACAGTATTCAGTATAGTGTGTGAGTGTGGTGTGGTTTGGTTTGGTTCGGTTGTTGTTGTGGGGTTGTGGTGGTTCAAACTGAATTACCATTACTGAATATTTTACAACAATTCCAACAGGAGGGATAAATAGAAAATGGAACGATTGAGTCTGGCCGCATGGCAAAGTAGAATTTGTAATGAGGATGATAATCACATTGAGGATCCGCACAAGCATCAGCATCGGCATCGGATTCCTTATGATGACCAACTTTTGGCATTCTTTCTTCGTCACTCTTCCCTCTGCGACTTTTGATGGACGGTCATTTTACATTCTGCATTTCATATATCATTATTTACCATTATTATTATTATTTTTGTATTATAGTAGTCAATTAAATTGTGTGATTGACGGATGTAAGTGTAGGGTTTTTCTATAAAAGTTCTCAGTTGTAAATTCTGCTTGAGCCTTTAGTAGTCTCACATTTTCCAAATGCTCAATCACTGAATTCAAAAACTACACTTCATTCATTCAAGTCTGTTCTGCTTCGTCCGGGATGAGAGCGAGAATGAGGAGAAAAGCACACAATTTTTGTCATTGCGCTGCATTGCATTGTGCAGTTACTGTAGTTTGCACCAGTTCGCAATTGTGCGGCTAGAATAAAGAGAAGAGTAGTAAATATAGTTTTGTGTATATATAGGTATAATATAATTTTTGACTATGTTGATATTTTGCATTCAGAGAGCGAGGTTTTGTGATTTTTTGTCATGCTTTGGTTGACTATAGGGCGTTTTGGACATTTTTACAAGGATGTAATTTGAACAAATTGATCAGTTCAGACGTGAGTAATGCAATGACTGTGCATTTTCCAAAACAGTTCATTATTTCATTAGGATTACGGTAATTTGCTCTTTCTTACAAAGCACATTATTATTGGCCGTTTTTCCCTCTGGGAAAATATTGTGTTGGCAGTGAATTGGGCTTTGATACTTTCCTAAAGAAACTAAATCTAACGCTTTGTTTTGTAGTTGTTCAAATATAATTTTTTACTCTTTTGCCACGAGTAAATAGGGCATTGGCTTTTTTTAAATGTAATTATGAAAATAATGGATGTAATTTAAAAAATGTCTACGAAAAACGGTTTTTAAAAAAGTAACAATAAAAATAATGGATGTAATTTAAAAAATGTCTACGAAAAACGGTTTTTAAAAAAGTAACAATAAAAAATAATGGAAGTAATTTAAGAATATTTACAAACAAGGTTTTTGAAAAATGTGGTGATAATAAAAATATTTTGCTCTGTTTGAAAATACAAAAGTGGACGTTTTACAATTTCATAAAATATTTAATTTAAGTTGCGTTTACAACTATAAATCGAATATTTATTACTTTTTAGAATTGTATCAGTAGGACGCTTTACGCTTTTAGAAGAGCCATGGAGCATTTTGGTTGATTTAGAATTGCATAAAAAAAGCTTGTTTCGAGCGTTTTTCAAATGCCAAATGTAGTTCATTTCACTCCATTTAAAATTACTTTAAACAGAACAGGTTTTTAAAATGTATAAATGCAGCATTTTGTTACGCAAATAAAAACGTTTTGCACTATCCAGAAACCATAGCTATAATTGATGCGCTTTGATCTTTCATTTTCGTGATTACAGTGGTTTACTTTTCAAAAAAATAAAAAAAGCCGTGATATCTAAATGCTTATTATCCTTTAAAAAGCAACCGGCAATCATGTAGTTCCATGTACAAAGAAATCCTTACAAAAATCATCGCTTTAGTGAAATTAAGAGCGTGATTTAAACTTACAAAAATACGTTGTGGCAAACACTGCCTTGTTTTTGTTCGAGATTCTGAAAGAAAACTGCCAATCAATTGTGTGATGAATGTTGAATTTATTTTTCAACCTGTTGTGCAAAAGGAGGGTCTTATAACAATGTAATAATTGCACGAAGTTTGTTCGAAACACAAAAAAAATCCATTGCTCAACATTGGGATAAATGACGATTCAATGTTTCTCGTGGCTCATGCCAGGCTTTGCTCTGTCCTTTCGTCTGTTGTCTGTTCCTCGAGTCTTTTCTTGTGACATTATAACTCCCAGTAGTAGGGAAGTGAAATGGAAATAAAGGCACATACTTTCTTATTCTTATGTATTTCGATCATATTACAGAGAGTACTGCTGCTATGAAATCAATGCAGTTATAATTACAAGTTAATCTTTTAAAACCGTGCACCGTTGTTTCTCTTGTTGTTGTTGTTGTTGTTGATGTTATTATTTGAGTGACTGCAGGTAGCTATGAAGGTAAAGCTAAAATCACAGCCAGAGTCAGGCCAAAGTTAAAGAACGAGTGCAGATGTGAGATTTTGAAAGCGATTCAAGATTAACAAAATATCCGTGCCTCACGATTTCCATTTTCATTGGGTTTTCAATGTGTTCAAGTGCAAGTCGCTGTTCACATTACAAACTCATTGGATGACAATTACTCCATGATTTAATTCGTCATCGGCATCGGCATCGGCATCGGCATCGGTGTCTCTCTCTCCTTTATACACACGTTCTGTCGGTGGGCAGTCGGTACGGCACGATAATCTTTCCTTTGTTTCCTCAAGGTCATCGTCAACTCAACGTCAAACTCAACGGTGCTCTCGTAAATAGCAAACTACGAATTGCGAATTGCGAATTACCAATTACCAATTATTGTCGGCAGCAGTTTCGAGTTTGGACAATGTTGAACATTTTGGCGAAGCAATTATTTGCGCACTTGAGTGGAAAACTTAAGTGTACCAGCACCAGCAGAATAAACACAACCTTTGCTTTTTTCCCCTTGCACTTTTTACCTACGGCCTTGGTTGGAATTTTCCTAGAAGTGGAAACTCTGCAACAATAAGTAGAAATTCAATTGAATCAACAACAGTCATTATTCAGTATTATCTGCCAAAATTCCTCACTCAGTTCAAGCAGAGCTTGAAGATGAAGAATGGGAAAAAAGCAGAGAGAAAGAGCTCGAGGACTCGAGGCAATTAAATCTGAATACCTTCCAAGCATCTACTATACTCGTACAGTCGACTCTTCGATTCCAACATCACAATGTGCTTGACTTTGTCATCAACTTTACCTTTATCGTATTTTTTTTGATAATTCCTAATGGATTCTTATGATTAGTACACAATTATTGTTGGTGCTGATATAATTGCAGTGAAAATCACTTACGCAGCAACAAGTGTATTTTCAATACAATGACTGCATCGGTACAGTTTTTCTGCTATATTTTAAAGGAGAGATAAATTAAAAATTAAAGAAGAGAATTATTCGAGGGACGAGCTTTGTCAGACACATTTTTTGCATTACAGAAAATGATACTTGTGTGGGACGGTTGAAATTTTTTAAAAGGAAACGTTCAAAATAATTTATTCAAATGCACAAATGCATTCGTATAGTACATGTTCCGTAATAATAAAAATCGAATTTGGGTGCATTTTTTTAAAGCTGCTGTTGGGATGCTTTTTTTGTTGGATTGAGCATTTGTGGTGCTTTATTGAACCGTAAATCACATTAACCGTTTTGCAGTTTGGAAAATGTAGTATTTAAATATTCTATGATTTTTTGAAACGAAGAACATAAGTTGTTGTGCTTTTTCCGAAAAATCTAAATTGTCATTTTTTT
>JAAXYX010004736.1:0-11913 GCA_036851915.1 Ptenothrix huangshanensis
AAAATATCATTCAGATTATTTATGAAAAACTACATGTGTAAAAATGTTTGCGTAAATCATAAATGTTCCCTTTGCAAATGTAATTCTTTTCAATAACCGATATAAGAACCTAAAAAATTGGAAATTATTCCAGGTATAGTAAAATCAGTACAAAATCAGTAGATGCATTCCAAATCAGTACTTTTAGCATATTGCGCATCTTTTGAATTCGAATTTCTGACAGAAGTATCCCTTCTTGGGTCCCATTCTTCCCGTACACCGTCGCTTTGACCAGAAGACCCACTCTACGGAAAAAGTAAAGTATCATTCGAAAATCTCAGTCAGAAATTTTTTTTATATGTATAGACGTTTAAATTCAAACAAACAGAAGCAATTCAAAGAACTAAAAAGTAATGTAGGTAACTTATTATAGGATTTAATTATACGTAGTATCGTGATGCGTAAGCATTACTGACTTACATTCGATTTACTATCCGCTTCTGCCTCATCCATCGAGTCGTCTGATGATTTCATCATAGTGTTAGACAGTGGCACAGGAACCGGGGGGAGACAGGGGGGACATGTACCCCCCAAAATTTTTGAGGCGCAATGTTAAAGCATAGGAGTATGTATGTATATAAGTACTTTGTCCCCCCCCTGAAAATTAGAGGTTCCTGCGCCACTGGTTAGACTATTTCTCTGGTCATCGTTCCTATTCTCCATCATTTCAAGAAATGTATCGCTAAAGCAATTTTCAAAATCCTATATTAAACTCATATTTGGTATTATGAACAAAAACTAAGAACAACGACATTTGTGACTGAAGGCTGACGCAAAATATAATAATCAACAGCATACGAAATTCAATTAAACTGACAAATATAACGGAATCCGTTGAAAACATGAATTTAAATATAAAAATATTTTTTTCCAATAAAAATCTCTAAACTTACTTATTTCATTCTTCGACATTCTGTTCGGCATGGACCACGGCCTTCAATTGTTGGAATTGCGGTACGAAAAAAGAATGACTCCGACGACGGTGCTTCATAATGTCTTCAAAGTCCAATTTATTTCCCGTCAAATTATTGTTATTGCACTCTGTCCCCTTCTCATGATTCGTTTCACTTTAAATTCTCTGATTTAACAACTGTATTTAAAACTCACTTGCTTCTTCGTCTTGGTTGGTGTTGGTGTGGCATTTGAACTGGTAGGGTAGGAGGTAGGATTGTTTCATCGGAGTCGGACTTTTAATCTTGTGCGCGCTATGTACTGTTGAGGCAAGCTGGCTGCTACCCTGGCTCATTAAGACCAGGTGCGCTTGGAGTGAACGAAGGGAAACTAGCCAAGCATGACTCAGCATCACCGCGAATTTCAAATGTTTAGCGGGACTATACACCATGCATGCCTGCATACAATCACCTAGACTGTATTTCACATTTCATAGTACATAATACAAATTAATTAAGTAAATATAATGGCTTCCGGTAATAAATTAAGAAAAAACCTAAACCATTCAGTTTAAGAGAGTTCTAAGCTATGCTTATGGTGAAGTCGTTCATTCAGGATGTGTATCACGATATTACTTGCTTAGGTTTGGACAGAGATAGAAAAAAAATAAAACAAATTCAAGAAACGTATAGTAATTCATTGAATACAACAGCTTTGCTGTTTGATACTTCAGTTTTTAAAGTGAAAAAAGCTCCAAAAAATGTGCAGAAGCTCTAGAAAATGAAAATGAGTGTCCAAATAATCCAAAAAAAACTACGTCCTCAACAAACTCCAATCGAATGTGATTCTTTTACGATTGGGGAAATCCGTCGTGCTACCCTAAACTATTATTCTCAGCGCATATACCCGACACAAAAAATGATTTTAAGAGCTTGCTTAGCTAACAAACATTTTCCACGAATAGAAGTAAGTACGCTGGGAAAGTGGCTGAAAAAGGCAAAATTTAAAAATCGCCGAATGAATCGAAAGCCCATTTATCTAGAGAGAAGTGATATAGTACTGCAACGTGAACATCTACGTGAGATCCGACATTATCGTAATTTAGGTCACACAATCGTATATGTAGATAAGACGTGGGCCAGCCCAGAACAGGCACCAACTAAATGCTGGTTGTTTTTGCTGAAGAAGGACGAATTCCGTCAATTTCGAGACGTTGGAACCAACAACAAAGTCCTGATAGACATGAATGGGTATGCAGGTAAGGAAAACAATCAAAAAGTGAAAACTAAATTAAACTTTATCGAATTCCAACAACATCTAGGCAAAATTTTACATATATGGATCTAGGTGGCTGGAAGGTAAACGAAGGAGCTGGACGAGTGATTATAAATCACGCAGGAAGTTCCGATGGCTTTGTAGAAGGTGTGGAGGATATCTTTTTATCCATAAAGGATACAAAAGAAAACCATAATTCGATGAATGGCGATCATTACATAGAGTGGACAAAAAATTTGATCCAAAAAGTAAAGGATGGAACAGTAATTGTAATGGATCAAGCACCCTATCATCGCCGAAGAGTATATTGATACATTATTTTCAAAAAAATCTAAATAATTTTTTCTTTATTACTGTAAATACGTTTTGTGCATGTTTTAGGTACCGGAGACCGTAATGCCAAAACTCTATTGGAGAAAATCGGAAATAATAGCAAACTTAGAACTTCAAAATCTTGAAATGCCTGCCCATGTTGCAGATTTTACCGGCTTAACTAAAAACGAGTTGCTACAAATATCAAACACGCATCCGGTGGATTTGAAATTTGAGGTGGAAAAGCTCGCTGAAGACTGAGGAAAAGAAGTTGAAATTCTATGGCTTCCGGTAGCGCACTGCGAGTTGAACCCAATCGAGCTGATTTGGAGTTTTGTTAAAAGCAAAATTGGAAAATTAAATTCAAAAGGACGCACTTTAAACGTCCTCGAACTTTCAAAGGAAGCAATAGCAGAAGTAACACCAGCTTTATGGGCAGTATTGAACATACGAAAAAAGTTGAAAACGCTATGTGGGAGAGGGACAATTTGGTTGAAATCAAATTAACACCAAGTGTCCAAGAACCTATAATTATTAACTTACATGCGGATGATTCCAACGCAAGCGAGGATTCTGAAAATGAAGATGAAGATGAAGACGAAGCTGTAGATAATTTGAAAGATTCAATTCGCAATTTATTTATTTTTTTCTTAAAGTTATTTTTTAAAATAAAACGTAAATTGAATCTTTCAAATTATTATTTGGTATTTACTTAGCAGTAACGTAGTACCCCAACTATAATGTGTTTTTTTGAAGTACTTCATATTTTATACTAATATTAATTAATTATTTTCTTCCCTTTTTCTTTTCTATATGAGATTAGTTTAATTGCGACGACTCGAATTATAGTTTAATAAAATTGATTCCGCAGTCGCCCAGTCAAATTCGATTTGGGATCACAGGTTTCTTTTTTTAATGATTTCTAAAATAAGCAAAAGTTTTCATTATTATGGTTCTTTATGACAATAGTAGGTAATTTATAGTAGTAGTAACCAAATCATTAATTTCGTGTCAAATTAAACAATATTATTGTAAAGGTATTAATTATAGTGTACTAAAGCAATAAATAAAGGCAATGCAAGTGAGACTGTGAGACTGAGATACGAAATGATAATGGTAATTGTACATGACAGTATGAAGTTCGTGGCATTATTGCGTCATAGACGCATGCTTGGCTAGTTTCCCTCCGTTCACTCCAATGCTAAAGAAAAACGTCACGTGATACATGACGTCGCCAAGCGCACCTGGTCTTAATGAGCAAGGGTAGCAGCCAGCTTGCCTCGACAGTACGTCTGGCGGACGCGTTGTGTACGATGTAAGACTAATCAAGACTAATCCAGGACAACTTGCTCAATGGCAACTAAGCGTATAACAGAATGAGTGTGAAACTTAGGTAGTGTACGTTGTTGAAACGTTTCTGGCTTTTCCCAACAGTAATAAATGCATTCGTCGCCGAGCACGAACTTAATAAATATTTCGTGAGTTAGGAGGCAAAGTGGCGCATAACCATTTTTTGTTGAAAGCAAAATGGCGCAGATACCAAAATCTTTAAAAGCAAAACGGCGCACAATTTTTATCCGCGCGGGGCCGCCTTTGCTTATATAAATACCTAGCACATAACAATGCACCCAATAGCTCTATACCAGTTCCGGTGGTTTTAAGGCCGCACAACGTTCCACGGTGACTTTAAAGGCCGCACTTTATTTTGCTGTATTTTTATACTTGAAATTTGTATCACCTAAAAAATACAGGTGGAAATTGCCGACCTCAAAAGACCGCTTAACGTTTTGTGAGCTTAAATAACACCGAAAAAGTATGGCGACCTTAAATGTCACCGAAAAACAAGTCGCGAATAAAAAACACCGCAAAACAAATGGCGGCTTTAGGAAAAACCTAATGCGGTCTTGCTACCACAAAAACCTTTGCAAGCAATATTGCGATCCTAAAAACGACCGCTAAAAGTAAAGCAGCTTCAAAAAACAGCAAATAATATTGCGATCTTAAGAAGACCGCTGAAAGTAATTTGATCCAAAAACATCACAAGCAATATTGCTATTTTTAAAAAGACCGCTGAATATAGTTGACCTCATAAACATCGCAAGCAATATTGCAATCTTTAAAAAACTGCTGAAAGTAATGCGACCTGAAAAAACATCGCAAGTAGCATTGCCGACATTGCGATTTTAAAAAAGACCGCTAAACGTAATGCAACCTCCGAAGTCGCTGAAAAAGTGTCCCGAATAAAAAAACATCGCAAACAATATTGCAATCTTAAAAACGACGGCTAGACGTAATGCAACCTCAAAACCCACTACAAGTAATATTACGGTCTTAAAAAAGACCACTGAGAGTATTGCGACCTCAACAGTCGCCATAAAACGTGTCGAGACTTCAAAACACCGCAAAACAAATTACGCCTTTAGGAATTACTTTAATGGGTGTTGCTACCATAAAATCAACGCAACCAATAAAACAATCTTCTTGCAACCTCAATAAGAACGTTTAAGTGTTGCGATCAAAAATAATGCCCAAATGAGCGAAGTTGCAACGTCGTCGTGATGTTGCTTGCGATGTTTGAACATGAACACCGCGATTGGGGTACAGCGAAGCCAAATGGGGAATAGCGCCACTTTGCTTTTAAGGGCTACGGTATCGGCGCCACTTTGCTTTTTGGCAAAAATGGTTTTGCGCCACTTTGCCTCTTAACACCACTTTTTTAACCCTCCCTTGCTGTGCGGATGCACTGTACGCAGAACTAGCAAAAGATGATAATGACAAAATGAAATTAAAATAAGTTATAATTTTTGGAATATAGCACAACTCAAAACCTATGTGAATGTTTGCTATGGGCTATTTCTTGAGAAATTAAAAGAAAAGGAAATAAAATCGAATTGAATTTGAAGTTTAAAATGATAAAAGATCAGCAGTAGTGACTCCGTCAGATTCAGAGCTGGAAGTGAATTCAAGAAATGATGAACACAAGTTTATGAAGATCACAACTGCCATAAATAATACAAGTAATTACAATGATGAATAATTACATAGAAATAGGATTAACTTAAACAAAGAAATACAGTTGCTTACAAGTATTCTTCATAAGCTAAACATGAATTGTGGTCAGTGGCAACTGAACCTTATATATATATAATAACTATTCACAAATTAATGAATGCAAAAAAAATCCTTTGTTACAGCTAAAAATTTACCATGATTAGGTAATCTCAAAATACCATGTTGACCAGCTAGAAAAAAAACATGATTATTTACATTGAAAATTCAGAACTGGCATTAATTAAATTACTAGATATCACTAGTACAAAAGATTACAAATTGATAATAAATGCTCACCTCGTTACTAGTAATTAGTTATTCACAAGTCACACTCTACAATACAGTGCTGACTACAAGCCAACATGTTGGTTTTCAGGTCTGACCGATGGGTGGTCGACGTATTCAAACAATCAGATTTAACCAAATAAGAATTGTATTCAATTTATGATGTAGAATGTTAAAGAATGTAGAATGTATAAAATGTAGAAAGAATAAGGATGATGCTACCATGAGTGCATCGAACTAATATTAATAGTGCTGAATTACCAGCAACTAACAACTTACTACTAACACTAAACTAAACAAGGCTGACTGCGTGGACGAAAGTACTTGTGGGCTATTCAAATAGCCCACTGAAACTCACTCGATCTCATCTCAGGCTTTAGACACCCGAACACTTGCTCAGGTGTGTTTGAAATTTCCTGCGCGCGCCCCTCGCGAAATCTGCAATTTTTTAAAAACTCATCATAGCAGACTTTACTTTTATTCTCTGCACAATTCAACCATATTCCTGCCGAAAAGTATGGCAACCCTGTTATGGCCTATGCGCCCCCCCCCATCGCAAAAATTTTGAAAAATCCATTTTTTTTATTTTTTCTGAAAACTTCAAAATGATTTTTTTCCAACCATGTGCAACACTTTTTTCAATTGCGGTCGCTTAGTATGTAGTTTCCAACCCCGTGCCAGGCCCAAAATAGCATGCGCAGCGCTACCAGTTATTTTTTTAAAAAATAGGTGTTGACTACAGCTAAAAAATTTTTATGTTCCGTTTTTTCGTATCTCTTATACCTGCGACAGGAAAAAATCACGAAAAACGACTTTTGGTTTTTGTTCACCAAACTTTTGCTCTAGCGGCCACATTTATCAAGCAAAAGTCACGTGCAGTACACCATTGCAAAGCACTTCACTAGGCGTACATCTTAGTAGTAACTTCAAATTTTTGCTTACTGCTAGCATTACTAATATCATTATAGATTAAGAGGAATCAGTGCTGATTTGCTGATTCTTTGCTGCTATAAGTAGTTAGTAACATTTAGTTCGTGGTAATAGGAATTAGTTTATAAATGGCAATCAGTACTGTAAGGATTCTGAGCACTAGTGAGGAATGAGTGGCGGAGGGCCGGAGCAACCTGAGGAGGGAGGAGTAAATAAAAAAAGTAAAAAATAAAAAAGTAAGTTAAACTAAATCAGTAATAGGGATTTAGGTAAGCACTTTTTAATTGGAGGATCTATTAATCGTAACAAGAAACTGGGTAAAATTTCAAATTTTGGTCAACCGAAAATCCTGTTAATCTGATTCCTACCGGTATCTCTATTAAAATGGAAAAGCAATAGTACTTGATCAACTACTGATTTTTACAGCAGATTCTATTACAAAGCATTTTACTGGAGAACCGATTAATTTTAATACCTGTATCCAAACATGGGCAACCAAGTTGCCTACCCTACTCCTACCCGAGCTGCGTAAAAGAAGGCAGGCTATAAGGATAAGTAACCAATGGAGGAGGGCAAAAGCAGCCTGCGGAGGGGGTCAGGGCAGTGTGGATAGAGGTTAGCTTGGGAGCGAGGGTCTTGCACAGTAGTCACCAGCAAAAAGAAATGCGTTTGAACGAAGCTGTCAACCGTCAACACTTTCGCCATCTTTGTCCGCAAACCTTTGTTTTCCTTAACTCAATAAGGTTATCCTTTCTATCTAGAGTATGTCCTATATTGGAGTATTTAAGGAATCAAAGTTGTTAATTGTAAGAATTAGGAATTATGGTGATACGTGCGTATAAGTCCCAAGGACAGGTTAAGATTTATGGAACATTTAAGTATATCATTTAGCAAGAAAAAATTTCAAGTGTCGGAATTGATACAATAAATTACACACCGAGATTAGAACTAATAACTTGTAAGTTGTGAACCTAAACACTTTATTACAAACATCGCGTGTGATCCTGCACACAGCACCAGGCTAGTTGCCTCCGGCACCAGCAACATTCATGGGCACCGAAGCAAGTCGAGATAGCGCGCTAGAATAGAAGTCAGGTGCCGGCGATCCCCCGGTAAGGTGGCCGGAGGGGAAGTTCATCAGAGAACTGGAATTAATAAAGCGTTGCGTGGGAATTTATCCTCACATAGTCATAGTATCGAATATATATAGTGTATAGTATACAAATATATATATATATATATATATATATATATATTATCCTCCGATATACCGTTTCGGAGGATTTCTATCATAGTTCTATAGAAGTGAATTTGATTTGCATATATTAGTAAGGGTTATTTGCAATGAGCATTAACCAACTCCCATAGATGATAACCAATTGTAAATAGAATTAAGTAATTCATAAGCGCTAATTAACTGAAATTAGTGGAAGATGATTAATGCAATTACTAACTAATTGCAGTTAGCATTAGTTAATTAATATGGCAGTTAATTGTTAAACTTGAAATCAGCCAATGCTAATTTATAAAACTGTTATTTTAATTTAAGTAGCATAAGTTAACTCATATTATTGCTGATTAATTTTTATTAGCATTAGCTAATTCAAGACATTGCCAATGGGAAAGAAACTGAATAAATTCATGGCAGGTAAAATTATAATTCAATCCGACTTGAAGTTCAGCTTTTAGTAAGTTCTTTTCTCCCTCCAAGCAGATTTCACTAAACTAAATTCACGCTCAGCAAAAGCATTGCTGACAGAAATAGATTAATTAAATGAAACGATTTTAAATAATTCACTTGCTTCTTGCTTTGACACTCATCATTGCAAAAAATAAATGTAGCACCCAGGAAGACCTTCTTTGGGAGCGTCTTGCTATTGCGGCTGTTGTGTGATACAAAAATTCATACTATGGGTGGGCATGACCCTTTACCGAGAGAGAAAAAAAGTAGAACTTGATAGCTGGCCATGACTGTAAGAGTCTTTCTATTGCCGGTAGCAATGACAACCGTCGAGTACTAGCGTTCCTTAAAATTTGGAGGAATTCGATATCAACAGACACAAAACTCTTCTGCTAAATTCAGAATAAATTTTTAAAATTGAACTTTCTACGTCCCAAAAGAGAGCACAGTTGGCGTTTTTCACAGCATTGTGAAGAACGTGACACTTGCAATTGGGTGCAATAATGTTCGAATTAATTTTCTGAAGCTTTTAAAAAACGGAGTTGTTCTGGCCATAATTAACAGGAACATTGTCAGCGCTGTGAGCACTTGTTTTTCATGCTTAATCCGTTCTTCTCAGTTATTGTTGGAAGTTATTAATAAATGTCCTTGCTGGTTTCGTTTGCATCCATATAGAAATCCAATAATCCATAGCATATTCCTTTCTAGCGATCAAAATACTGCGCAGCATATGGGTACATCTACATATTTCCTTTACCAATAAAATTAATTACATGACGGAATTGAACACTATCGCTTTAATTTTAATATAAAGAATTATTAATGTATATATTTGTGGGGGTGTAATTACTTTCTTGGAAGCATCCATTGCAAAGCTAAAATATATATTTATGGGAGGTTATCTCGCAACCGTTCTTCTGAGTCTGACCCTCAACATTTCTGACAATTGTTGAGAATTTTGTACAGCCACATTTAATCTTATCTTATTAATTTTGAGCTTTTGAATAAAACAGGTAATAGCATGTGACAGTCAAAACAGTTGTAGCTGACTCCATGCTGCACATTGTGATATAAGCTAGCTACATCACTCAGTATTGTCTTTTATTCTTCTCGAGAGTACTTTTTTGTAAAAAATTCTTCTACTGTAACTGACTGTTGCTTGGCTTTTAAATTTTGACTATACCTGCGACTTTTTGAATGTCCTTTTCCTTCGTGTTGCACTGTAGAGGTCACATTGCACAATATGCACCGGGCTAGACTAGTTCCAATCCCACTCTTACGAAATCACAATGCTTTGTACCCACGTTTTCCTAAGGGTGAAATACTCAGCTGTGTTTCGAATGATGCAATATTGCTTGCATAGCATTTAGAGTTGCAATGGTTTTTATTCGTTTTGAGGTTGCCTTGTATCTTGCGGTCTTTTTTGAGATTACAAAACTGTTCCTTGGAAAAAAAGGGGTCTCAAGAACTTTTAAACACTATTAAGCAATTAATCTGAACGAACTATTAGTTGTTCAAATTGTCTGCTTAGTAGTCTTCGTCCTCAATTTAATAATAGTAGGTATTTTAACTAGAAAGATTCCTAATAGAAAATAAAAAGGATCCATAAACTTATATGAAATAGTTCTAGTTAACTTACTAATGTCACAAAGGAAAAGAATATGTAAGAAATTACTTGCTGCCAAATGGGATATTAATTGCTGCGTTTGTTGTGAAGTTGCTGCATAACTGCTAAGAAATCACTCTCCCACCTGCCCTCCAAGCAAGTACGTACCTCAATTCCGGGCAAGCCAGATGAGAAAGGCCAGAGCAGTACAAAGAGTCAATGATAGTAGCAATCACCATATCCGTATATGCAAATGGCTGTGATGTCGCATGTTTACTATGCTCACAACTGAAGCCGCTCCTTAATCCAGGTCAAGCCAGGTGAGAAATGTCGGATCACTGAGGAAGACAATGAAAACAGCGATTACTGTAGCTATTTGTGTACTCCCAATACTTTATGCGTGGGATGCAAAAAGTATGAGTAACTTCTGGATCCAAGAGGATTCTAGAAAATGACGTGTACACTAAGCCAAACTGTCACGTTTTTCCTACAAAGTGCAGTGATTTTATTAACTAAAAAACTTGCTTTTTATACTCCATTTTACAGGAAAGAAAAACAAAATCTGTAACGAAGAAATTTAATTTTAGAGTTTTTTAGCTAGTGACAATTAAACTCTTTGGTAATTAACCAAATATCCGTATCTTGATTAACAAGAGCTAATTAATTTTTCATAAAATGAATTTTCATGACGATTAATTACAATTATTTGTTTCCAATGTGGTTGAACTAATTAAGTGGTACTTCTATTGGTTATAAAAGAAAGCATAATTAAAGTGGAAAGATGTAGATGATATAGATACATTAATTCACAATTGTCCCAAACAAATAGGGAAATTATTGTCATAATTATTTGTGTCGTACAACCACAAAATTAAATTTCATGAATTTGCTTATTCTAGAAATTTCTTTACGTATCTTAATGAGTAATGTGCCGTGATCAATGGTTACACTGTTCACTAATAATTCACGTGTAAGAAATAAAAGTCAAATAAAGTAGAGGCAAGTTTAGTGGGGTACTATAAGACTCTAGGACTATAGAAATGAAACAATAACATCAAGTGAGAAGGCAATGACATTGTGCATTAATAATCATGTAATATTATATACTGTTCTGCTATAATTATAATAGTCCATACACAAAACATCATACAATAGACATACCAATGGTAACTGCAGTGAAGAGAGATATCAGCATTTGCCGGATGTCCCTCATTTATCATAGCGCTATTGAGGGCGTAACCACGAGGCTTGGGCAGTACCATACAATTACAACGTCTGCACTGTGCACACTCAGCCCCACAATGCACTAAGCGCACTTGATGCCAAGTGCTAGTTTCTATGTCCTCAAACAACCGATGTGCTCAAAATTGTGCTCAATGTGCTCAATGTGCTCAATGTACTTAATTACTATTTTATTGCAAAATGAAACAAAAACGTTTTACGGCCTGGTTACAGTTTTCAAAGCCTAGGGCTCCTAATTCTCTTCCTTTTTGCCGGCCCTAAACTTAGTTGCTATCCGCCCTTTGGTCTGTTCCATGGTTTTAAAATCGCGGTTTTTCTTAGGATTTTCAGGTCTCAATGCTGCTTGCGGTGTTTTTAAAGCCGCAGTATGTTTTTTGAATTTCAATACGGCAAACCCTTTTACGGTAACTACTAAAGTAGCAATATCTTCTGATGTTTCTTAAGTTCGTATGCTTTTTTTGGCATTTGGAGTGTAAGGAGGTAAATATCATCCTTAGGACATTGTCCAGGGACCATTCACCCTCTTCCAATTCTCCCATCTCTAGGTTAAGTTACCTCATAAGCCTCTAGCTATAAGCATAGAATAAGGAATAGATATAAG
>JAAXYX010004737.1:0-11910 GCA_036851915.1 Ptenothrix huangshanensis
TTTGCTTCAACCCTGCTTTCATGGGAATATATACACGAGATTGAATGAAACTAGGAAACACTGTCTCATATTGTCGTCTCGTCTGAATTCGATTCGAGGATTGATAATTATGACATGAACTTAGAGCAACCTCATTTACTTTAATGTCTTAATAGCTCTAATAAAGTCCCTACATATGTACATACTTAAGAGGGTTTACAAATTTCTTAACATATTCAAATAAATGTTACAGCTTTACCAGAGGGTGAGTTAAATTCTCATCCTTGTATCGTAATTAATTTCTTTCCACATTACATTTTCAACTGACGTATGCATTTTTTTAAGTGTGATTAGTCACCCTGGCAAAATTCTTTGCAGTTCTAACCATTTGCCTCCGAGTGGGTATAGACCCAAATTGTTAAACACGATTCAGCATACATCTTACTGTGTTAAGCCCAAATGCGATTTCAACAGCATTTTTTTGCTATTATTATTATTAAACCGTAAATTTAAGTGTGTACACTTTAGAAATTAAACAATCTTAGAACAGGGGAAAATACGTCTACAACGCCGAAAACCTACTAGTATTCAGAAGTATCTTCAACGCAGTTTGCGTGCATCTTAAATTAAAATGAGAGTGCGTCTTAGACTTGCATCTTGAAGACCGAAAGTTGTGATGAAGTACAAAAATTGGTTAATGATTGAATGATGACATGAAAACATGTGTGATTTTGTTTACTTATTATCAATAATTAACTTTTATTTTAGCACTGGGAGCCGCTTATGGAACCGCTAAGTCGGGAACGGGTATCGCTGCTATGTCAGTCATGCGACCCGAATTAATCATGAAAAGTATCATTCCTGTTGTCATGGCTGGTATCATTGCCATTTATGGTCTCGTCGTCGCGGTCCTCATAGCCGGTGATTTGAATACCCCCGAAACCTACACACCATTTCAGTAAGTTGTGAATTTGTCTGATATCATTTTATTACGAAGTTATTGTGTAGCAACCATTAGTCTGTTTACGTATGACGTCATATTAATCCTGGTTGCTGCTGATGGATTATATTTATCTTGACTGTCGTTGATCTTTGTAACCTTAGACTTGCGAAGTTTTTGATGTGTCATTTTAGTTAGCTAAATAACAAAATAAGTAGCTGTTGTCATTCTTAATCGGTCAAATGTTATTTTTGAATTCCCCAGAGGGTTCTTACATTTGGGTGCTGGATTGGCGGTCGGACTTAGTGGATTAGCAGCTGGCTTTGCAATTGGAATTGTAGGTGATGCAGGTGTACGGGGAACGGCTCAACAGCCGCGCCTTTTCGTCGGCATGATTCTGATTCTCATCTTTGCCGAAGTTTTGGGTCTTTACGGTCTTATTGTAGCTATCTACTTGTACACAAAGAAATAAAAAGGCTCCAACACCTCACCACCATATTTATCTATGATTGTTTAAAGAAAGCCAGTCGTTGTTGATGTAATTGTCGTCAGTGTAAATATCTGGATAACCTCGTGATTTTGTTTTCCGTGTCCGAAGAACCCAAAATTAATCATTAGAATCATCAATTCCAGTATGTACGCATAATAGAGAGATATTTAATTACCTGTATTGAAAAGTACAGCATATGTACCCATATTATTATTGTCCTTCTTATTACTATATGATTATTCTTATTATTGATAAAGATGAAGATGATAATTGATAAGTTACTGTATGATGATGCTATGTTCGTTATATATGGTGATCAATTGTCATTACAGTGCATACGTAAGTGTACTGAGTATACATAAAACTATATCAATTTGAATGTATTCCAGCAGAGTAGAAGTGTGTGTATTAAAACAGTTACTAAAAATTCGACAATCTATTTTACTTGGACTCTACATTTTATTTTGTCAAATCATTCAATACTAACTTCCTTCGTTGGATTTCTTCCAATGATTACCATTTAGGTGTGGAATTCTAAACTACATACATATTTACAATAATAGATCTAAAGTTATTACACATTATTATGGATTAATCAGTTGTGGTGGCGTAGTATTTTCTGCAGACCTCTAGAGGTGTAATGGGAAAGTGCAGATGTGCTAATTGCAAGCAGATTGCTAATAAAATAATCTTAACCTAGCTTGCAACTGACTCCGTCAGCAAAAGTTGAGGCAAATGAGGTAGACAAAAGCTTAATATCGCGGCATGAACTTGTATATGCATACATACCTTAGGTATGCATACCTAAATGCAGTTTTAGACTGAAACGTTTACTAAACCAAGTCAGAAGGAGCTGGTGTGGAAGAGGAACGGAGTTGATGGTGGAGAGCCATATTCCTAACTCTGTGATTTGCATGTGTTTATTGTTGGTGGTGGTGGTGGCTGCCAATATAACGTTGTAATACCTGTATGGGTGTAGGTGGTTCAGTGGTAAATAGCCTAGGTATTTTCGAGAGAAAGGGTACCCTGAACGAAAGTATCATATCAGTGTAAAGTATGTTTTAGAATGAGTTAATTTTCACGAGACGAGACCTCATTATAATTTCTTGAGTTGTTTCTTGAATAGCGTAACCAAGCTCACAAAGTTTTATTATCATGTAGATGATTCTCGAAGTTAGTGTCTTTCAGCATCCTCAAACTAAAGCCATTCAACATTTATGAAGGAAGCACATGCAGCTTAGTAATGAAATTACTTAAATGCAATTATATGTAATTATATATATCGTCGTTGAAGAACCAAAATATGTTAAACGAATTAGGCCCCGTGGTGAGCATAGAGAATACTTAGCTTACAGCAATTGCATTAAATTCTGCTTTAAGGGCCTACTGTATTTAGCATAGTTTGGTTCTTCAACGACGATATATATGTATTACTTTTCCTATATTTATATAATATATAGGGGCTGGACAAGAATAGAATTCCCCGGGATGAATACAATTTCGCATCATAGACGATACACCACATATAAGAAAAGGAAATTTAAATATGAATTTTGAATTACATGAGCCACTAACAGCGTTAGCTTTAGCGGAGGACAAGGTGGGGCTTTTAGAAATCAGTGGTCCCAGTAATTGGACCGCATTACAGGGCGCTACACTCTCTTTTCGGTACTGAGCTAGAGTTTCCCTACCAGTTTCTGTTACAATTTCCCATGCGTAATTAACCTTTTTGCTACTGCAATTTATGAAAATATAACATGGTGCCTTATGAGAAGTTGTATGATATTTAATTTCTCACAGTTTAGAATATCGTAGGGAAAAGGTTAATTTCCTTTTCTTCCCTTTGCTTATCGGTGATTTTGAGAATGTATTAGGAGAGAACCAGGCTGCTCCCATTGGTTCTAATCGCACATAACTAGGTACCATACTTATGGCTGAAAAGCAACTATTAGAACAACTTTTGGATTCAAACATGTTTTTTAAGATAAAGGATGATAGGTAATCGATCGTAATTATGTATCGGATTATAGATGACTAATTAAAGTAAACAACGAGGAACAAGAAATTACATTAAAAACGTCAAAGTTCGGGGATAATAAAAACTATACGAAATTATAACTAATATGAACTGTATGCAACTAAAACAGTGGAAAAATCTCAAAAATTATAATAGGTAATTACAATTGTGATGCGTTAAAACTACTGTTGTTTGTGAAATGGAGTCACCGATATACTCCTGTAAAACACCGATTGACAAAGACATAATTCCGATTTTTATTGCTGGAATGGAAGCCCGGATAAGTAGATTGAAAATTACATCTTCAAAGATTTAAGGGGGCATGACCACTGACAGTTGTCGTGTAAATCAAATACTAATCCTCGGCAACTTTGCGGCGTTTAATATGAGGATTAAATCGCAACTCGGATGAATACATGAAGCATTTAATTTTGATTCTATCCGTCAAAATCTCAATTTTTTTAGGTTCGAAAATATGCATCAAACAGTTCCCCCCATGGGTTTCGACCTTTTTTATCAAAAAGTGTAAATTAAATGAGGAATCCGATTCGGGTAAATTCGAGAAATTATTTGCGACGGTTTGACCTCCAAAGTTTCCTGATTACATAATGACCTTTTGGAAGGCATGTCAATCCAATTAAATTGTGGTGGAGCCACCCAAAGATGGCATCTCTACAAAATTTTAAATTATTACTGATAATACCCCCTTAATGTCAATTTGTTATCTACCAAATTAGTAAAGTAAATTAATAAGAAAGTATAGTACTGAAAAGGCTTCTAAGGTAACGTGTTACGTTGCTATATGTAAAGCTTTGAATTACACGTTGACAAAATATAAAATGAAACAGGCCATACGAGAACAAGAATTAAATAAATATACATAGGTATGTAATCATCACAAGAAAGAAGTCCGTATATGATAAATATTCATGCATCTACCTACTTACTTTATGTATACCCCGTAGCATCGTAGGCATTTAATCATGCACTTGTCTATTGTGAATAATTTTTTTAAATAGTCTCTTTCAGTAAGTAGGAGCTTGGGAACATTTAATGTCAACTCTCTCTTATTACCACGACACATAATGAGTCAATGTGGTCTTTTAATTTGGGTCCTGTAATTTGCAGCCACGGCTACTATAAACACACGTGCAATTATGGTTCTAGGTGATCATGAAGCAAGACATTCCTGGTAGAAACTGGACTACCTACCTGCATTCAAACATTAGTACATCCAACTTAATTAAATCTAAATAGTATTTTTCCAAACTAAATCAAATTAAATAAAGTAGCGATTGTTGAAATTGAGCCCACCTTCAACCGTGTCCACATGTCATTTGTGCCTAATGTTTTCTGAAATAATGTTCCTGCTAATTTTAAGCGACTGATGTCATAGTAATTACTGTCCACCAGTGCACTGCATAATATGGTTGTCTGTTGTCATTGATTACCATGGATGAGCTGCTATTGAAAAACAAGCCGCCCGTAAAATCGAGTAAGTTTCCGCAGCACATGCAAAAATTCGCATCTTACGCTACTTTTTCCGAATCTTTCCCTTTTAAACAAAGTCGAACTTGCGTTCAGCACGTAAAGTATTACAGATATCACCACGACTGCCCAATACAAACACAGGACTCACATTAGAATCATGCGTCGGTGACGAGTGCTTAACCTAGGAGTATAGCTTACCTACTCCTAAACGAAAAACGAAAAACCTTCTGATCGTTATAGAACTCGTAATCTGGTGGATTCCATCCTTCCGATCAAACCACTTCATTGTGCACAGCAAGTAGTACCTACTTCATAGTATAGTTACCTACTTCAAACAAACATGTTGTTTCTATTGACGATAGGACTTTGCTTCACAAACGTTTTACATAATTTATCATAATAATTGTACTTGTAAGTTGTAAAACCAAATTATAGAGACTTTCATAATCATTTATTTTCATGCAGATGAACCGAAAATTGTTATCGACGCAAAGAGAGAGAAAAACTATATTGTACCATCGCTCCTGTGGATATTATAGAAATTACACTGGGAATGTATAATTATACGAACACTTACACCACTCATATTTTGTACGCGAGAGGCGAGATGAACTATTAATTTAGTACATAGCTCATAGCTGTACTACATATATGTATACCTTTGCTTCTACACCCAGACCAATTGCCGATTTAAAAGGGATTTAGAATAAGAAAAGATTATTTTTCTAGCACCACGCCCTATCACTGTATTTCCAGTGAATGTAGGTATTTTGAGATCCAATTCCTATGAAATACATACAATATTGAGAATATTGGTGTATGTGTTGGTAAACGAATATTGCCTATCGGAACACCCATGCGTTCTCTGCTTGTGCAACAACAGCTCAAGTGTGTAGGTATGCACGTACATATAATTATATGTATGCACATATATAATTCTATGTAATAATGTTTATTGTCAACATTTACTGGAAAGTTTTAAATCTAAGCGTAAATATTTAGTAATGCTACCATAACTTACATTACGAATTACATGATTTGACTTCCCTGAATTGTGACATGGCGAGAGCTTATACTATTTTAATAGGCAAGGAAAATGAATCAGGTAATGTTTACGTAAAAAAAACTTTTCTTATTACAGTTTACAGCTTCAACATGTTTGAGTTAAACTGAATTTCTGAAAAATTGGTGGCAACTTTACAATTTGTAGCCAAACTTACGCATACCCTTTAATCCTGCAAATAAGTTTTCTGCATGCAACGTTTGGTGGTTAGGTCGAATAGCGCCAGTTAAAAAATCTAAAAATGTACATCAAGAATCAAAATTAAAGCAGAGACAATGCAATTAGTATTATTCAATTATACCTTTTTTGTTTTAATTACTTATCTTAAGATTTACTTCTTTCTCTTGCAGGTGAATTTGAACATGCGTTAAAATGATTCTCAATTAACGACAGATGCATATTTGACTTCTATTTATACTTCCATTTAATTGTACATATTTTGATTTTATTAGTAATTATATAATAATAATCTACAAGTATGGCATTAGCTAACCATTATGTTATTGACGTCTAACAAGGAATTGAAGCGAGTTAATAAAGGCAACTCCATTATAAGTACAGCTGCCAAGAGTTCTAAACATGATTGTATTCCACCTTAAAATCCTAAATAAGTACCTGACCTACTACATACGTCCATTTATATTTGTAGTCTAGTAACTAGTGATTAAAATCAGATGCAGTTTATTAATATGTTTGGTCAGGCAGACATATTTACATGTTCAGTATAAGGCAGCATCCGTCCAGTCTCAAATTTTTAACCCCGAAATAAATCATTTTACCTTTATTGTTATAAATCTATAACGTCTATCCAGCTCTTGTCCTTTTGATTTATTCTCATTACAAGCGTTACCTTAGTTCTCAACATGCAATTTTATTTATCACTAACTGGTGCGTTTAATTTACATTTGGCAAAATTGCTTGTGTGGCAGGTGGATACGATGCGATATGTCATATAGGTATATTTATGTAAGCGCGAAGAATACTAGTAAAAAGAGTGCTCACATTCTTTGTCATGATGTCAAGTACTTCGGCGAGTCAGGCTTAATTACCTACAACATTATACGTAGACCAGTAGCAGGAAGAATACCGAGTAGGCAAGCAATGACATGGTGGCATTTAGTAGTTTTGAACTCCAGAGATGCAGACAAGAGATGAATAGGGAGTTTACTCAACACAAGGTTACAAGTTTTGATTTTATTTCGTCTGCGTAAGGCGATTAGCTTGCTTCATATTCGTCTTAACGTGCAATTAACAAAAAGTGTAGTGGACTCTTTGACTAAGGCTTTGATTTTATGGGTCTCATCTGCTATTACTAGTTTCTTCTCGTTCGTTTTCGGTCTTCCTATTATTATGTGTGTGTCAATAGTTTAGCTTTGATGTTTAATAATTGTAGCTATTTTCATTAGTCCCAGTGTCGCACTGTAGGGTTCTGGTACATTTGTTCCAAGCTCTCCCAATTTGTTCAACCGGTAGTAATTATTATTGTACGACTCAATTACTGTGTTGTTTGAAGGGTTATACAATAACTGGTTTGCGCATAATGATTCTGTTGGCCATCGCTTAACATGTCGTCTAATGGAAGTCTCACTGAATGCTGGCTTCGAATATAGGTACCTACAAGAATATTCAAACTTAGGTAAATGTTACACCTTGAAATGATTTGTACAGGACTCATTATCGTGTAGGTGTAAGGTTGCCTTTGTGCTTCACTTTGCTTGTTCTTCTTCACCTTGTGTTTGCCTTACTATTGATTAGTGCTCGATCGAAGATGATTCCTAGCTTTAGAAGAGTTACTTCATGTTATTGTTCATTTAATTTATAATAACCGTGCTAGTGCTACATACTATACTGGCTCAGTTCCCAGTAATTATGAAGTCTCTTCCAGTATGTAGATTCCCCACTCAAAAGAAGTGCATAAGACATGTAAAACACGAGGGTCGAGGGTCGACGATTAATTTCACTGCATATGAAATGTATACTATTAAATTATTTAGGTAGCTAATTTATTAATACTACATAATACATCTATGATGGGCGTTAGCAATAGTATTTAACATTTAATTGTACGTAGTTTTGCTATGCAGACAAGTACCTATGCTCACTTTAGTCATTTTGAGCAGATGCTTTGGTCAAGTCTTACAGAAGAGATTTTTATTAAATGAGGTAAGTTAGTACTTGTAGAGACACGTTTTAAGCATATCGGACTGTCGGGTTTTTAACATTAAATACAATGAATGATTAAAACATAATGTTATCAACTATGAGAGTAATTCGATATGCAGATTGCTTAATGAGTGTCATTGGGTCAACACTGTCGTCTCAGCTAGATTGAGTTCTAAATCATGAGCTTCCCTTACCCTCATAATTCCGCGTAAATTGTAATTATGTATATACATACTAGATCATATTTGCACCACTCACCGACAAGGCTATTCATGCGCTCTTTATTTGCAGCACTCGAATTTTGATTTTTGATTAAACTGTCAATATCCTATGAAAGCTGAGCTCGATTGACGAAACCAGAGTATAAAAGGACGAAATACTGTAATTATGATTATCTATTAGTATATGTAGTTTTGATTGAAGATGGCTACAAGTACGCAAGTACATTTGACATATATACGATCAGTCTACTCTGTTTTTCTCAGATGAACAGAAAGATATTAAATAATCAAATATGTACGTGAGTGGGTTTGAATTTTCTATTTAATCGTGAATCATGTAATGAGATTTAATAAAAGAGCTGATAGCATTTGATCTGACTGAACTATTGAGTTATCGAATCGTTTTAATGATTTTGCAGCTGAAATAATAAACGCGGTTCATCGCGTGCAGCGTATCATGAACACCATCTGTGTGATGGTTCAGAGAAAATAGTTGTATGGAATGAATGCAACTTTGACACTAAGAACGTTTCTCAATGATGGAGGCACCTGTTTGACCAAATTGTTTTGTGGAATGCATTGTAACTTGTAACTTGTAACTGGCCCTGAACTGCTAAACGGTCAATATTTCTACTTACATTATTGTGTAGTAATTATTAAGTCCAATGCAATGCTACTCGATGACAGGTCATCAGAAATTATGAAGCAATTACGGACGTTACCACATGTTAAGATTATCAGAATTAATTTAGGTATAAGTGCTTTTAAATAGTATTTCAACAACATCTCCATGCCTTATAATATTATCGGGCAAATGTTGTAGGACGAAATTATCGGTATACTTTGGGCTTACGACTCGTGTATTTCCTTTGTGTGTAATTGCTTTGTGTACCTGAATAACCTTTCTAATCGCTTGCATTGACTTTTAGAGGCTTTAATTTTGATTTTGGGTGGAATCAAATCAGGTGCAGCAGAAAGAATAATCGTCAATTAGTTAACCGAGGTCTAAACCTAAATAGTTTCATCCTTTTTCCTTTCCCAGGAATTTTTTATGATTTTACATACCTGGTCCTACAAAATACTGATTATCACAGATTCGTTGGAGTATGACTAGGTAGTTTCAGTAGCTGTGACATGAAATAAAACGACCTTTAAAATATTTTGTGGTGTGTACATATCTCTACAATTATCTTTTTATATTTTTTAGATATGGTAGTAGAATGGCTTCGTGATATTTAAAATATCAATTATGTATTAGGTATATGCCTTCATCACACATGCAAGAAATTAAACGGTAAAAACTGATCGTCATACTTTTTCAATCACGTGTGTGTAGTATATCCCTATCCCTTTCAAACGCTTAAGTATACATGCTCAATACACATGATTAAAATTAGGTGGTAATAATTTTGGGAGAGTGTATATACTTACTGTTAATAATACGAAAGTAGCAACTCGTGCATATAATCGTGTGTGGGTATAATATTATTAGTGAGCTAATATCGCATTCTGTAATAAAAAAAACTCATAACGTGTGAACTAGGAGGAAACTAATGAGGAAATTATTAATTTTATTCATGTTTTGTTAGCCTTTAAAGTATTAATTCTTCGTTTTTAATTGAATGATAATTGTGTAAAGTGCAATAATTGATTTAAAGCATTGGGATTCATATTTGGCGAATGCAGTATAGTTCAGTTATTTTTAATAATTTATGCAATTTTTTGCCACCTCTGAAAATAATGGTATAGATTGATTTATAGAAACTATATACTCACTGGCATTCCTGCCAGTCAACCATCGTATCATTTCTGCAATTAGACGTCAACAATTCGTTTACGCTGTATTTCCTGAATGGCTCTTGACAGGAATGGGTCATGGGTCAGTGTAATAGACGGTTTCAATGAAATAGAGAAGGGGAAAGGCATTGGAATCAATTTCTAAAGTGAAAATAGTTTGAACATGGTACGCATCTGGCCCTTAACATTCTTGACTCCACTGTAAACTGGCTGACATGCCAGAAGCAGATTGTTGCTGACTTTTTCACGCCTCGATTGGTCTAGAAACAGCAAACTATGAAAGGGCAAAACTTTTTCCGTCCACGAATTGACATGTCATTCATTCCATTGCCCTAGAAATGCATTGCTCTTGAACTATAAAAATATCAGTATTCGGTTTGTTACGAAGCTAAAACAACATACATGTATCTCTGCGCACTCAACACCCCTTTTTTGCACTTACCTACGGCTTCACAATTGAATTCGGTAATATTGTTGCGACATTTATTATCGTAAAATCCTTTATTATTACTGTATTAAAGAGGTAGCCAAAATGCAGTTGCAAATCTATTTAAAAGAATGGAAGCAAATCGTAAGTAATAATATAATCGGTAAAATAAAACGGGAAATTGAAGTTTTACAGGACGATTTACTTTGCTACCATAAGAAGGGAAAGGGTAGGTATACTATGTATTGCAGACTTTACGGTGATACCACGTTAAGTTCAGTATTTAGAAAAAATTTATCATGATTGTACGTGTAGTATGCACACTAAAATAAAAATTGAATTTCAAAACATTCCGGATGTTCAACAAAACTGCTTTTAAGGCTTCATAATGATTTTTAAATGTGTGTGAAATCTTGGCTTTACCTGTCGGATATACACAAGCAAAACGTTCATTTCATAAACAGGAAATTGGAAAAATACTTACATGAAGATAATTATCTGTAGTAAGATCTGCGCTTAAGGTAGTAATGAACGTGTAAAGGCTTGAGTGGTGGAACTTCAGTTTGGGTATTAGATGTTTGTTTTTGCGGCTGGCAAGTTTCCAGAAAAATGTTAGCAATAGCTACTGCATGTCGTCTACTGTTAATTTGTTCCTATTGATTTCAAAGGAGTGTTCATTGAAAACGCTTAAAACGTATGAGTATGTAACTTAAGCTAAATTAAAAGTTTGCAATTTTCATTTTATTCGTCATTATTATAAAATACACTATTTGCAGTTAGTCCAAATATTTCATGCAGAAATCTTTCATTATTCACATTTTGCTTGGACTGAATTTTGTATGTAAATAAATGAAAATCAAATTAAGTTTATTAAGTTTTAAGTTTCGAAAATAAAGATTTTCGATCACTATTATCCACTTAACCGAATTTGAACATTTTTACTAAATAAATGAAGTTAACCAGTTTAGTTTGCTTTACTATAAACCAAGCTCAATCTATCTATTGCTATCTAAAACAAGTTATGTGATTGATACAGATTCAAAGCCTCTTTAGGCTATTCTCGTTGGAGGACAGTAGTAGGTTTGTTTTGACTAAAGTATTTCCCTCTATATCCATATTATAATAGGAGTGATTTTTAACAGATATAGGTATTTATCTCATATGTATGTATTTACCTACTTGTGATATACATATATAGTTGTTGTGCTACAATAAAGCACGAACTCTTTTTCAAGAGCTGCCACGAGTACTCTTAGGTAGAGGAACAAAGTTGTGGTACCTAGATAACTTTTTAGTTTCAAAGGTAGAGGGAGAAATTGAGG
>JAAXYX010004738.1:0-11909 GCA_036851915.1 Ptenothrix huangshanensis
GCTGGTATTTGTCCCTGACCCCGAATACGTAAAGCAAGCCTGATATCTTCAGGTCTGATGGTGACACGCTTTGCATGAAGTGTAAGAAGTTAGGAATCTTCAAACAAACTTATGCAACAAGCTTCTGCCGCCCCACGAAGAGCCGCTAGAATGAATTTGTAACGTAGTATCTTAGGAATTTACCAGGAAACCTTTGGATTGTAAATTCCGTTGTACTTTGTAGATTTTTACAATGTTTCTGGAGATTTTTTAGAATTTTCATGACATCCGTTACGAACTGTAGAAATGTGAGCATTTACTGTCTGCTTTTACTGTTGCCCCTGCAGCAAAATTTAAAGTAGAAACTGCAATATGACTAAAGATAAAGGTGAGTCAATGAGTGACCCTATGATTGCGGTCATAGGCTGTGGTCAAATAAGCTGTTTATGGAAAATTAATGCCTGCGAGTCAAAGCCTGTTAATTGGCAATCAAAATGTTACGATTTATTTAGAAATCTGTGCGTTGTCCGCAATAATAATACTGTTTTAATCCAAGAACATGCATTTCGAATTATATTAAAGTAACTAAACAAGAAGCAGAATAGTAAATATATTACAACTATTTAGTTTAATTATTATTGAAAAGAATGCCATTTGGCACATCCACTTTGATATTGTGTCTGTATCAGTGTACCTAAATACCTATAATAGTTAATTTATAATTATATCATAGATAGTGACTTTTAAATGCGTATCAAGGTAAGGGATCTAGAGATATCTTGTTCATAATAATAGGTGAAATCAGCAAAACTGTTGTAATTAAGTAAAGAGGTCTTGGTCTACTCTTCGTCCTCAATTCCCTCATTAAGTTCAGCAAGGATTTCTTCAACAGATTTGCGTTCCTGCAAACAGAAAACTGATAAATTGATTCGTAAACATAAAACTAAAAAATTAGCTTACTACCGTATTTATCGAAATGTCACTTACTGCCAGAGAAAGATTAAATGTATTTAATTTTTAAAATTGAAGGATGAAACTAAAAATACAAATTCGATCTTTTTTTCAATTCTTTCCATACGGAATAGGCAAAGCCAGGAATTTTATGTCTTCCGATTTATGATCAAAGAAGAAAGTCAAGTGTAGGTAAACATTATTTTCTTGTCATCGTTTCGATAAATACGGTTAAAGCATTTCTTTTGTAAAAAAAAGCGTTAGGCAATGTATTTAAATTAAGCTAGAAACAGTCTCGATTGCTTATTATTGATAGTTTGCTTCAGCAATTTTATACCATTCATGCATTCACTCAACAAGTAGAGGTGACAGGTAGCAATGACATCTATGATTAAAACGAAGCACTGAAGTTGAAGTAATTATTATGATTATAAAATCCACATGTCATGCATTAATATTATTTGTATAATACTATTAAAGATAAGAATAATTGTTATGGAACTAGTTATTGATTTTTATCGACTCAATTGCATTAAGCACTTGATTACTAATTCACTTTCATTGGCGTTACTGCTTAACTGAGTGAGGTGCTTGGAATCTGAATTGTTCAAAAGTTCCTTGTTATCCAGAACTGGTTATTTCGAACGAGGGCTTTCAATGCTCAAATTAATTAACAATTCACACATTTTTGTTATCGTCGGTGTTCAGTACCTCAGAAAAGTCACACTCAGCTAAACCTTTGTTTATATTTTCAATTTCCAATACTATATGTAGTTATGGATCTAACATTTATCACAACAACTTCTTTCCAGTCTGGAAGCTACTTTAGTTATCATCTAATTAAGCACCAACATCTACTTCGTTTTCAAAAGTCTCTTCCTAAGCATGAAAACTATTTGGGACACAGTATCAAATTGAAACGAAAAAACAAAAATGGAACACCGACAGAAAGCATGTAAACACAATTTGTTAATGTTATCCATTTGAACTTATAGCCGTGCAGCGGACATTTTGTTTGCAGCGTATTTAGATCTTTCAGCAGCAACAACACTTTTGGTTTGTTTTACCTGACAGCTTGTGTGCGGAGCCTTATGCGCACATGGACAACTAATAAGTTTCGAATTTGGATTGAGTAGAGGGACACAAGAGATACAGCAAGAGAGGAGAGCTTAACGTTTCTGATACCAAAATAATTAACAATCGCTTAATATACATGAAATTTTCCTTTTTCAAGAATTTATCATCTGTTTGTAGCTCAAACTAATGTAATTACGATTTTTTACACTTAAGCTACACTGACAAATGCTAAACCAAATGAAGCCGATCTTTTGTTTCACGTATAATTGGCTCGACATTACATACGTAGGTACATCAGTATCAGCAAGTTTGCATAATTAAAGCACCATTCAGAATAATAATAAATTGCAGCTGCGTATTGTAAATTCCTTGTAAAAATATAGGTGAAATAATTACCCAATTAATTAATGTTAGTCATGCAAACGATCAACTACCTCACCAACCTGCCACAACTTCTCATCCCACGATGGAAAGAGAACTCGGAACGATTCAGGTTCTTCTCCTTGCTTGACCACAATGGAGACAGAAACAGCATTTCCACCAACCCGTTCATGTTGAGATTTGATATATTCCTGCAAGAGTTAACAATTTACCGATGCAAGTTAAAGACTCAAGATTAGCAGATAGTCCTAGGTATTCAAATCAAGATTTACTTATAATTAATTATACGACATGTAAGTACAATGAAGATTGAATCAACTTACATCGGACATGGACATACTGTGCTTCCTTTCCTCTGCAGTAGCTCCTTTCCCAAGCCAAATAAAGATTTCGTCAGCTCCAGTATCCAAAACCATGACGTCGTCTTCATTGAGATCGTCTTGTTCGAAATTGAAGATTTCATCCACCTTTAGTTTATCTGAAGGTGGAACAATGGAACAATGGAATAGACGAGCAGACAAAGATGGACTGTCGGCCTCAGATGTATCTCGAACATATTCCGTTTTTCCACCAAGTAGTGCCCAGAACTCATCAGATTCCGATCCTTCTGGTACGACAATCGCATCTCGACCAGGAGAAACGATAGAGTCCACATGCTTAGCCATAGCTTTTTCTTCGTCAGATGCCCCCTAATATTAGCAAGTTGATCTCAAATAATTATCCAATGATTGTTTACATATCAAACGTAATTATTTAATCAACGATCACGCACCTTTCCGACCCACAAGTAAGTGACACCTGGAGCATCCAGAACAAAGCAGTCATCACTGTCGAGATTAGTAGCTTTTGGAAGAACTTCAACAGCTCTTGTATCCTCTTCACAAGTTCCTTGAACATGGAACAATTTTGGCTTGTTGGGATCATAGGTGTCATGCTCACGGACGTTTCTGAAACCGCTGGCATGACCACCTAAGAAAACTACCATTTTTCCTTTGAAAACTCGAAGGAAGTGGGCAGGCTCATGTCCTTGAACAACACGAACTTGGACGGCTCGACCATTCAATTTATCATCGATTGCAACGGCATGCAAAGCTGCAGCAGCTTTTTCATCCTGAGTACTGTCTGATCCCTACAAGAACACCAAGTCTTTGCCTAACTATTTCCAGGACTATCAAAACAATTCATTTAATCACTGCTTTCTCGTATCTGATACTTTACCTGCCAGAAGTAAACAATGTAATTCTCTCTTGCTCCAACAGTATAAGTATATTTAAGGACATAAGAATCGCCACCGAAAAACATGCCATGTTGATCAGGTGAAATGGGTGCAAGTTCGAAATTTTCAATTCTCCAAAGCTCAGTTTTTCCAGTTCCATTATCCGGACAAAATCCAACGGCTCTACCCATATTCTTAACAAACTTTCTCAATGTTTCGCGATCATGAGTAGCATCTCGAATTTTGGGTGCCATATACGATGTACTGGCTACAAAGCAAATTGAAACAATATTTGATCAGTTCTGAAGTGGCTACAATATTGAGAGTTTTTAACATGACATTAAATCAATGTATAAGTAGAAGTGAAATTAATAATTAAGACACCAACCTGCTATTTTTTCCAAAGAGTAAACTTTGCCAATAATTGGTGGGGAGTCATCAGATTCTCGCCAAACAAGAAACAATTGCTTAAAGGCACTTGGCTCTCCTCCATCTACAATCCTCTGAACCTGTTTCAGTTGAGTTTAAAGGAGACATTTGAGTTTGCTCTCATAAATCTTGATGAATGCTATACGCATTATATAAATGTGTCTTACTCGAGTCCATTCGGGATATCCATTCTGCTTGATGAAGCCCTCAGCAGCTTTCATTGCAGAAGTCTTTTCTTGTTTGGTGCACTTCTTGCCGATCCAGACATAAATTCCAGATTTTCCAGCATCAAGGATGAAACAATCCTGAAAAAATGTACTCAGGTATTAACAACTAATTGTAATTATCTATGCATTAATACGCGTTCATCTCAACATAATTACAAATTTCTTAGTTATATGTTGATATGGCGAACCTGCGACAACAGCATTTCCCTCTTTAGTGGACGCTCAGCAACTTTATCTATTTGAACGGATCCACTAGCATCGCTTACGCGGTACAAGGTAATAGTAGACTATACATAAAACAACAAATTAAAAATTCATGTAACATGCGAAATAAATAAGATTTTAAAGAATCGACTTTTAAAGAATAAACTTCATTATTATCATTCCTGTTACCTTAAAGGTCTTTTCAAAGGTATCGTCATCATCGATTTCTGGTGGGTCTGCCATATCAGCACGTGATCCACCACCAAGAGCTTTGAAGTATTCTGCAACTTCATCTGGAGTACTATTCGGTTCTGTTACCACGCAAATTATATTGATAAAAATCAATTTCTACATTAACCTAATCACATAAAAACTAAATGGCGCTGTTAATAAGCAAGTAGGTAGATGCATTACAGTTCAATCAAATAATAGCGCCAATCTAGTACATACCAATCATATGAATTTTGATTTTGCCCTTATGATCTTGATCACGAATTTGGTTGGCAGCTTGGATAGCTTTAAGTCTTTCAGTTCTTTTACTGTACCGCCCAACATAAACATAGATTTTTTTGTTGGTGTCCAAAACATAACAGTCTCCTTTGTTCATTGACTTCACACTGGCTTCCACCTACACATTCGTAATAACATGCACAAAAATGTTGACAGGTTGAAAATGGTAACACGTAGTTCGATACATAGATACTAGAGGAAAGTAAAACAATAATTATTATTATCAATTATTATTAGCATTACAGTACCTCACGAACACGAACGTTGCGCTTGCCCTTAACTTGGAACAAACGAGTTGGTGCATCGTCAGGATTAAAGTGTTTGAAGCCACTTTGAACGCCTCCAGGCACATAACGAACGCCTGATGTAACAACATCATAAAGAATCAGAGTATAATTATTTAACCAAAAAGCAGTCGAGAGAAACAGTGGAAAACTATTATAAAACTGAGTCCCGAATCAGCATAAACATTATCACAATACTTTAATTGCATACACGTGAATTTGACTAACCTCCTTTGAAGCAGGAGAGAAAGGCAGGAGATTCATACTCTTGTGTTTCACGGTATTGGACCGGTAGTCCTCCGAGCATATCATCGAGTTCGACAGCCTAGTATTGCAAAAATTATTAGCACTCAACGCAAAACTCAAATAAAAAAGTCGACAACTTCGCCTATTGATAATGGAATCGTGCTGTCAGTGTCTTAGTCTTAATATTGATTACCTTAATGGCAGCTGTTCCCTTCTCGTCCTAAAATCAGAAAAAAAAACAACGTAAAATAAACGAAACCAGAAGCGAGCAGACGCCAAAGGGGTAAAATGGAAAGCTTTGATGACAGATAAAATGCAGACTGTTTTTTCAATCAGCATGTACTCCCAGCATCCATCAGATTGAAAGCAGAACATGTAGTGTGTGTTTGAACTACTAGTATCTAAATTACCTACCTACAGACCTAGTCAAAACACATGTTCTACATGGGGAGGGCAGCTGAAAAACTAAAAGTCAAAATCATATGGCCGATGTGGGTTTGGTGATGGCCATGGCAATGGCAAGGGAAAAGAATCATCACCGAGCGGAAATCGGAAAACACGTCCCATAATCCGAAATCCACCATCCTCAAATCCAAAGCCGAAAAACGACTATTTTCGTACAGGCTTCAGTTTATCTTACTCATAACCAATAATATTTACCAATGCTATTTTTATTCCAATAATAAAACGAAAATGTGTTGGATTACAGCACTAAAATTAAGTGACTCTCATCCGTTCTTTTAGAAATGTAATCACGACGGGGATGTGAATTGAGATTTGTTCCAGAATAAAGTATGAGTTCATTTCAATCGGAAGAGATTGTCTAATAAGATTACGCCTTTCGGATACGGATAGATTTATTATATTGTACAAATTACTTGAATCGCTGACTGAATCTATGATCTCTTCTAACAGGTTCTTGCAACATTCTACTAGTGCTGCAAACTTGAAAGTTTTCCACTTTACAGTAAACAATTATACATGTAGTTATGGAATTTTATAGTTAGGATATACATACGTATTATGTAATCGTATGGCAGTAAGCAGGAAAAATTAGTAACGGATTGAAACTTGAGCCATCCCTTCTTCACTGAATGTAACCACACCAGAAAGTTCGATGGAAAAGGATAAGCAATAGAATGACTTGAGAAATCGAGAGTTACGGAGATACTTGAAGTAGCTGGGGTTGGGGGAAAAGAGGATGCTGTGGATTTGTAGGAGTGGCAGGGAAAAAACAGAGAAAAATCTATTTTTACCTGGGAAGTGTCTTTGCCCAGCCAGAAGTGGATGTCCCAGGATAAAACTCCATTTCTTTCTTTCGTCTGTCAACAGAACAACCATCACTAATGTCAAAAATCGAAATAAACTCGCAAATGATAATTATTCCTTTTTAAAATACAAATGAGTCATCTAAACTTTACTTCCCAAACCTATAAATCCTAGACTATTACTTCATTAGTAGCTATGTAGATGCTAAAATTTTATATTAGGACATTAGGACATGATAGTTGTCTAGAATTACATTAAAAATGTTAAATTTGGCGAAACTGCAGCTCTGATCTGCTAGGTTTATTTACAAAGGTTGAAACGTTCAGAGTAACACACGACATGACACTTTGTACATATAATTATATAGTTGCGTGTATTCAATTTAATTGCAAGATAGGCATGCCTGTCAATCTGGTTCAATATTTATAAACAGCTAAAGAGAAAAACTTTAAGTCACGGATGTCCAGTTTTGCATTAGCGGCGCGACTCAGTCTACCCCTAAGCCATCGTTGTGACAAACGCTTGATTTATGTTATTATGATAGCTACTTTAGTATTAGTAAGATCAATATTAAAGTGCAAAATGCAATCGAAATAAAGTTAACTATTAATACAACCTTTTTATCTGCTACTAGTATCACGGTTAGTATGTTCCTTTATTATTCATAGCTGTTGTTTTAACCTTTTACTAGTTAAAGGCTGGCAGCGATATTCAACTTCTGTCTGCAAAAATGACAGGCATTTCAACATGAGTAAATGTGGCTCCTGTGGCCAACACAACGCCACGATAATTTACCCGAAGGAAGAATGACAAATGCTTTTTGCTCCTGTTGATGTCATTCAGCCAACAAAAAGTTTAGAGAAAGTGAAACCAAAGTGTGATTCTAGGAAGAATCGCATGGCGTAACTAGATTTATAGAGCGAAACACTGTTACGAATAGCTTGATTTTATTTGGAACTTGTTTTATATAGACCCATCATTCAGAAAAAAAAATACATTTATCATCATTCGCAGTTGTGGGAAGTACCTTTCAGTGGTGAAAAGATAAGAATCAAAATCAAAGCCATATAACCTTTCCAATAATAATAACTCTTTAAATGTACCTAGGTAATTCACGTATTTCTTGGAATAGAACCCCTAGCGCTGTAAGTGAAACTTGGCCTCTGACCTAAGGTTACATTTTTACATATTTTTAAAATAAATACCCCGAGCTTTATTAAACACTCCTTTAAACACCCGTCTGTATTACAAGCCTGGACTATATTTCAAGGAATTGGATACATGTAGCAATAGGTCTTACATTAAGAATGATGTAGGAGTCTCCAGTGTAAAACTTTCCGTATTCATTTTTGGGATACTTGACCGGAGCGAAATTCTAGGAAAATAAAAAATGCATATTAATAATTAAGAACATTAGTGTACATGATAAACTATAATTTATGCTATGCTATCATCACAAGGGTATCTTTTATACAAACACTAACAAGAATGGTCTTTCTGGCTTGAAATTAAACCCGTAAGTCGTTGCGCCCTGCTTGTATGTTAAATTAGTGACTCTGTGTTAAATATTATCTTGACACACCTAAAAATAATCGGGTATTCCCCCTGAAATAAAACTCTTAAGGAATAAACAATTTATGGACTAATTTCTAATAGAAACACTTCTTAAATGTTAACGTTTCAACAGCATACTTTGTACAGGAAGTATTTCGCGAAATTGTGCAATCACCATTTTTGTTCCATCCAACTGGTAACGACTACATAATACAGAAAACAAAGGTTTTGGAGCGAAACGACGAAACAAGGTTTGCTTTGAGCTTCTTATTGGCATTGGTTTTAGCAATCTCGCTTAAGTAAAGTTAATCTAACAGCGATTCCCTTGCCATGCCGAACATATGTATACAACCTTTGTTTTTGTACAGTGGTTGCAAAAATTGCTCCGACATTTCATCAGGAACGGAAACGACATAGCTCTTTCACGCAGTTTAAAGTCAATGCGTGTATAATTTCACGGTATTTCCTTCACGCACTAGATGAAAATTCCATTACTGAAAACCACACGCACATGTTACTGTTAGTGTTACTATTTACTGTTAGTTCGATTCGCTCGTCACCAGCATAGTCCTCCTCTTTATTGTCAGCCTCAGTTCCAGAAATAAATCCTTTTAATTACAGGCTGGGTGAATATAAAACTGTGAGCTCAACTCAAAGGACAGCAGAAGCTTGCAGACCTTTTTGCAATTCCTTTTGCAATTCCTTTTTGCAATGCCATGCTATGTCACTATGTATGCAATGCTAAGGAAACAGACGGGGAAACGTGGAACAGTAATTGGATTCATCTTCATTTCGACTGTAATTACTATGGCGTTGTAATAAAATAGCGGAAATACTTTTTCTAAAGATAAATTGACTAATCTGACAAGACGTGTTAATGTTAATGTGTTTAGCACGTATGTACATATGTATCTGCCGAAACTTCCCGGTAAAGGTCTTTGTCCTGCCAAAACTTCCACTGTAGCTATGTGCATCCGGATAATTCCACTCCGAACTTGTAAAAACTACTACCTGTTATGTATATTCCTAAGTATCTCCCTACCTTCACTGTAATAAAATAAAGAAACAAATCAAAAGCAAAGCCAAACCAAAGTCAAAGCCAAAGCCAAAACGAGGCCAAAACTAAAACCATAGCCAACTTATGTCATCGTACGATGCGATGTACCGACAACCTAAACCGAACATTCAACGCATTCCAGGAGTCATCTTTACGAGATCTACGTGTTACAGGCTAGAAGCCGTTTATACATTAGTTTTGATTTATCTTTGCATGTGTGGTACTAAACTACCCCTTTCAAAACTAACAGACTACTAATGGCATTTTCAAAACGAAGAAGCAAAGATTTGCATCACCCTGATTATGAAAGATATACATAAATATGCATGCTATAGCAATAGCAGTTGGGATGCTAAGATTTGTTAAGATTGTCCAAAGCAAATACAAAAACACCTACATGAATTGACTTTAGCGCACTTTGTAGATAATTCCACACGTCCAATTATTTGTGTTCATTATTTAAAAATAAATATCCTTTACTACTCTCCTTAATTTGACATTCTGGTTTGATTGGTTTCCGTTTACGACTGCTGTTAATGACGTGATGTTGGCAGCTGCAAAAATTAAAAGTCATGGAGGGAATGTCAAGGGACATATTGTGCATTTTCAGTCAATATCTACGTAGGTATCAGCAAACTTTTGCGTATTGTGTCTCGTATCTATAAAACAAGTCCTAAAAATTTTCGTTTTGTTAGTTTAGTGGGTACCTACTTGACATTCTAAAATGGCAAAGTAATGCAATGTACGGCAGTAGGCACATTTCTGATCTTCTATTCACTCCCGCCAATCTTATCTTAATTAAGTCAGTCTCCCGATGAGCGAAGCCATAATCAAAGACTACCTATGTAGGTAGGTATGTATTGTATCATGTAATAATGATACTCCCTCTTTTCGTCTCAAGGTCTCAAATTCATTGACTTGTAAGAAGGAGTCTAGAAAATGTTCCAGCCTGCAAGTTCATATGTATCTAGACTTTTCGAAGAAGCAACTTGAGATGGGCTGCAGAATATATTCTACCTGTCATCATTCAATGATTTCCTAGTGCTGAATAAACAAAATAAAATGAGTGAGCGGCAACAGCGTTAATACTAACGTCAACGTGCAATCAGCTGGATTTCAAGTATAACATGAGTCATATAGTCATAGTGTGGTTAATGTGATGTGGTGTAACATTGCTTCATTATGGGGAAAAGTGAGCTTGACTGACTTTACCACTATCTCAATGTCAGCGTCATTTTCCGTGACATTTAAGTATCCGGCCAACTTACAACAACTAATCATACAAATCAAATGTCGTCTTATTCTGTTCAACTTTAAATAGTGTAGCAGTTTAGTAGGTATAGCTATACTACGCTAGAAAAAAATGATAAATTAATGCCACACCACTTTGGTTCTAGTTCTGGTAGGGTTCTTCTGAAAATTCGAAAATAAAATCACACGCTTCGTTTTCACACGCGATTTAATTTGAGAAATAGCTGCAGTCAACGGTACTGCACATGCCGAATTGTTTACGGCGCTTTTGAGTTACGATGCTGGGAGTGAACAAAGTTTAAAGCATAGGATTGGACAAACCTATAATTTCACATATAACTATACATACATACAAAAGACACAAGTAAAATATAGAAACAAATACCAGAAAACACTTTCCTTATCTTGCTTCACTATTAAAAATGTTTAATTCGGCGGAAACTACGGATAGCTATGATCATAATTATAATACTTTTGTTTTCAGTTTTAAGCCAACCAGAAAACAACTATTTTCCTCAACTTGGTGTAGGAAAGTAGTGCAAAAATATTGTAAAACGTGTTGACAGCAACGAATAATTTGTTTTTAGTTTTTGTGCTGCTGTTTAGTAAAAAAAACCATCCCATATACATGTAGATGTATTTACGTAATCATTATTAGTCTAATCGTAAGTCTAAAACATAATTATACGTCGGGTTTTCGTCAAAAGCTAGTTGACACCTAGAGCCACTACAATTACATATGTTTAAGGCAGTGAAGTATTAATAAACGTTGACCTTTTCCTTTATCTTAATCCTACGTTAAGCTAGATTGGGGCTTGGCTTTTAATATTTTGTGATCATTGCTGATAAAAAATTCATAGGACCTGTGTATAAAATCATCGTATCAAATCTTTGAAAGAATCAAATAGGTACACACAGTACTTTATGGTCAACAGTTTTACAAAAATCGATAGTGTATCTCGAATGCCCTTTTATGCGCTGCAGCTGCATAAGGCCAGTAAGACTAATATAATCCTAAGCATGCAATGAGCAAGAGCAAGCTTGACTTTAACCTTGATCTTGAAAACGGAATACCTACTCTCGTTTTCATCTCTTTCATGCTAGTTGCAGATGCTATCCTATCTAGGAATGTACATTTTCAACTTGAAATATCATTTCGGTACCGAACTGAGGTGTTCTCTATTTGAAATTTCTTCTCTACCCGACTATAGCGTGTGTTCTCTACCCCAAAACCTTCTCTACCTGACTATAGTGTGTGTTCTCTACCCAGTGCA
>JAAXYX010004739.1:0-11909 GCA_036851915.1 Ptenothrix huangshanensis
ATCGTCTTTCTTTTTGGCCTGAAGTCGTATTGCAGAGGATGGATGCAGGAAATAACTCTGTACTTTACAGATGGTCGCGAACATCTGAGTTATGACAGCTTTGACACTTTAGCTCAGGGTGGCCTATCAGTAGAAGTAGTGAAAATGGTGAACAGATACTGTAGCCGAGGCATGTAAGGATAAACTTTTAATCGTTTTAAGGATACCTCCAAGTCTTAAGCATTACATTGAAGATGTAACTATGGTAATTGAAAGGCAATTACCCCAGTCAATCGCTGTTTTGTAGATGGAACGCGTACACCGTAAATGTGGCCTTGTGGACACCGAACCCCGAGGCTGTATTTTACAAACAATTGGGTGTTGGCAACGATTCTGAGTTTCATTGCGCAGACGTAGATCTGAGTTCCATGAAATCTATGTATCGCGTTGGAGCCATTGATACGACAATGAATCAACTACGATTGTACCCACTTCGCTCTCAGATAGGACTGAGTTACCCAGTGAGCCGTCAAATTAACTCTAACATGGAGTACAGAGACCGAGAATGGTCCCTTTCTGCTACAGGGACACTTGACTACATGCTTTTTGAAGGCCCATATTTAAATGGCAATTCCTACTGCTTGGCTTGGGAAAAAGACATTTACATCCGTGTGCTGGAGGTAGCGGATATTTTACCTGGAGGTAAGGTTCGATCTGTTGCTGTTGGATGCAAGGAAAAGGAGATTGCATTTTATAGACAACAATATATCCAGGAGCTACTAGTTTATTCGAATGCCCAGGTCCACAAATTTGAAAGCGTCGCTAATATCAATACAACTGGTCTGAATTTCACAAACATTGATTTCTACTGCTCCAGAGGGATGTAAGTGTGCTTTGAATCGTATATGTACTCATTATATGTAAAAATGATTCCAGTTTAATCCAGTATAATAAATGTAGGTACTATGACTACTACAGCGTAGTTTTCCTTAAATTTGTGTAGGTGGCAATTCTTCGAGGGGATTAATTTCAGAGGTAAAACTGCCCTATCCCCTTGGCCTCGAACAGGAATCGATTGCTATAAACCTGTGATTCCAGTTGCATCTTTCCGTCACTGGGGTGCAGTTAATATGACCTGGGATTCGTTGAGCTTGTACTCGGAAGATAAGCAAAGTGGAGATGAGATCTTGGTCACAGCGCAAGAACATAAGAATATCACAATCCGGATCCGTTCATTAGCTGGCACTGGAACAGCATCTTGGAGTCTTTATGAGGGACAGAATTTCGATGGGAGGAAGCGTTGCACCTCCCCGTCAATTGGTCAAGAAGAGTTTTTCTTTGTTTATCCAATTAGATTTGAAGGGTTGAAGACCGTTGGATCTGTTAGAAAAGGATGCAGTTAATGTTTTCTGAGCTTATGATCACAAACTTCAAATGTTTTGCTTAACAATTATCGTTTTTATAAATTACCGACCTTAATACGAGTAACATTGTTCTACTAAAAGGTTCATTATGTAATGCAATGTAGTTAAATACTACCATCATTCTAACTAGAATGAAAATATTTTATTGATTTTTTTATTTTGTTGTACTGTTTTATATTGGACACATTTAATACTATTGAAAAACTGATTTGATTTCTAGGTAAATCATGCGCTTGTAAACTATAAAAGTTGCAATAAATGGTATTAACATCCGTAAGTAATTACACCAGTATAATGTAGTTATCACACTTTAATTAAATACTTTTTTGCCTTAGTCGACCCGGCATTTTTTGTGACCCAGCTTGTATTAAAGATAAGATTTCCCATATTAAAGGGAAACGAATATTCGTTTTCTAGGCTCAACACCCCGGCAATTAATTGAGCCCGCCGGTACTTAATTGGTCAAATACGGTACTTACAAGATTACTCACGGCAAGATCATCGTAATTAAATTCTGAATTTAGTCAGCAGTATTTCATTCCTACAGACCAAATAAAACAAACATCACATTAGGTAAACGGCTGTCATTGAATTATTATGCTAACGAAGGTGTTAGGTTAGGACTCGGATTATTAAAGTTAACAAAGATAGTTGCTGCTTTTCTCACAAGTTGTCACTGACAACTTGTCAGTAAGAAATAAAGGAAAAGTATTAAGATATGTAAGAATAAGAAGCAAAGAAGCTGTAAGCTGCAATCCACGGCTTTTAAAGTAAACCCGTACCAAGTCAGCTGATTCTGCTTGAAAGATAGTACCTTCCAATGATCAGTACAGATACAAAGACAACTGGCTCGCAACTGGAAACTGTGTTTTCATTTTTTATTATGTACTACGCAGTAATTTACGCAGTATTCGGCAGTAGGTACACACCAAATAAAGCAAACCTTAGTAGCATAATGCGTAGGCTACCGAGTTCTTTTTGTTACTTTTACGCAGAAATTGTAAGAAATTATTGACGTTTTGTGTGGAAAAAGAGAAAAGTAGTTAGAACACACATATTCTGTGCTTTTTACAAATAGATTGCTGCTAACATCGTAAATATTCATTTCAAATTCTGAGTAGAAAATTCATCTCAACTACACGCTGAATACACCTTCTCGTCTCTTCGCTTACTGATTCATCATTACTATTACTGAAAATTATTTCGAGTGTTACACTTGACTTCACTTTTATTTCTATCCTTGTACCGCAGGGAATTTCAAAAAGCATCTTTTGTTCTCGCTCTCAGTTCAAGTGCTAGTGCTGGATGTTAGACAGTTCTTTTCCCACAATGTAATGTATTAAACTGCTGATCGTTTATTAATTTAAAGTCATTAATTTTTATCAGTCACAGAGAAATCGACAAGTCACAAGTGGTTTCTATTTAACGTCCCTTTAGTATCTCCTGATTTGATTATACACTAAACGCTATGTAATTAAATCCAGTTTTTCATTGTATTACATTCTTTATTTTGAATGATTTAATAGCATTCTGTGCAACCAGTAACCAGTCAGTATTTCATATTTGCTAGAACTTTTCAGTTTCATGTAGATTTGTAAAGAAAATACCGCTTTTAAGGTTTGATGGATAGGAGTTAACTTCGTTGTGACCCTTGTGATGGAGAAACGAATTCGGAATTAAGAGGTGTGTACTGTCTGTTCCTTTATTTAATCTACTAATCGTTCCTTAGATTGTATTAGAATTTTGCCAGCTAATTGTGGTACAGCTGGAATTTTTTTCCTGCTGTTTGCCAATAATCTGATCACTTGTAAATTTTAAATTCGTCGATGACAACTCTGGTTTTGAAATATTTCTTGCAATATTATTATTTATTTGTCATTCATCATTTATTGTCAACTGTATTCATGTCTTGTGTGTAATATTGATCTGGTTTCAATACAGCACCATTGATTATATAGGCTTAGGTTAATTTGCTCCTTGAGATGAATTGTAATTTGTAATTGGTCAAGTTTAATCCGCGTGGTAGACATTTGACAACAGATCACAGTATACGTTTTATGGGTGTGTTTTTCTATAATGCAAATGATTCACCCACACGCAACATCACATTTAAGAAGCTAATTCATAATTACAATGGATCTAACTTTACAGTGTTTGACGTAGCAGTATGGCTGCATGCTGCATGAGTCCGTAGTCAATAGTTGTGGGAAATCGGATATTTGGAGTTCTGCACTGAATTGTAAAAAAATTGAACGCAGGATGTGAGGTGTTATATGTGTACCAACAACTAAATATTGAAGGTGCAATTAGTGAAGATACCTATAGATACTTTTGTTATGATCGTAGAAGAATGAAAGAAATTTTTGATAATATTAAACTGCCACTGACAAAAGAAACAATTGGAATATGTAAAGTGTGATTGTACCATAACGTGTTATTTGATAGGTAGTTTGTACGTATTAATAGCGTGACCGTAGTTGATAGTTACTTTGTAGGCTGTAAGTGTAAAGAGTAGCTTTAAACGTAATAATACTACGTGTAGGATCATAAACTATCATTTGTGTACTTGCTGTATGGGAAAATAGACGTTTTTGTTATTAGCAGAGTATCCAGTAACTGGTACTGTTCGTTTTATCAAACGATAATTATTTGAACTGTATCAAATCTGAACGTTTTCAACTTTTCTAGTTTTCATCACTCAGAATTATGGACAGGTAATAAAATCAAGTCTTTTTAGACATTTTAAGCAAATTAGTGTAGGTGTACCTTATTACTGTAGCTGTACACTTGTATTTTCTCAATGAAAACCCAAGAACTGTGAAAAATGTACTAATTTACATTAGTCACAACATAGTGTCAACAAAATCAATAATTAATTAGTCAATCTTACAGTATGGTGATTGCAAAAGAAGCTCTTACTGACTTAAATTATCCATCATGCTAACAGTGATTCATGTAAGTATGTACTACCAAGTACATGTGATTGTCGGGTGTACAAGAGGCCGAAGTCTCAAATAAAATTGGGAATAGAGTTACGTGCGTAATTGCTTATGCCGTTGTGTTTCTGCATTTTTACAATGTGTAAAATATACTGTATAAATAATCAAAATCTCCACTGCAATATTATCATGTGTACCAATCTACAAGGTACAATGGCATTTAATCTATTTGCGTGGGTGTTTGCATTGAGAGTTAAAGTTAAATACTCTGTTTCAACGAAGATATTACTTTCAGTTGTGGTATCGGTCAGTATTCGGTCAAGTACAACGCGAACTGCTATTATATATACAGTATGTATATATATAATTACATGCAGTAGGCTCTAAATGACACTGAAAATATAAAATGTAAGGCGTTAGGTTAAGGTAAACGTTTTGTAATCATTAAAAGTGTTAGTTTTTGTATGGTATTAAGATATACATACCTACCTACGTATAATGTGCCACCAGTGCAGTACCCTACAATTATTTTTTATTTTAATTTTGAAAGCATTTTGTAAACAAGTAATTCCGTGTCTTTCTAACTTGTGTGCTTAAGATTTCAGGATGTTCTTTGTTTCCCATTCGAAACTTTTCGACTGCATTACGCCCCAGCTCGATTATGTTTCTTGAATGGTTGATTACAGGGGGCTGTATACAATGTCTCTTCGTAAACAGTCCACTACAGTTAGCTATTCAACTATTATCATAATCGAGCAATGGCATTAGTATTAGTAATAGAAATTCCATTGTACTTCTAAGAGTCAAGCAATTAAATGAGAAATGCATAATTACAGACTTCAAGATAGACAGTTATTTTGTTTTGACTCGTCGATATTGCACACTGTAGTTAGAGTTTTCGCTGCCTTAGCAGTATATGAGCATTATTAGAACCCTTGTATAATCACCGCACTTCCAAGTGTAGGTAACACGTTGTTTCCATCAATACTTATTATAGTGGGATTGAATTTAAATAATTTCGAGATTCGCTATAAAAATAGTAGGTACATAGTGCGACTAGGTGAAAATACTCGAGTCTGCGGCTCTTGTATTTTAAAGTTTTGGCTTCTGCAGAGTCTAGTAACAAACATGGTTTTGCTTCTGGTATCAGGATTCTAGTCTGCTGATGTAATTGTACAAGCTTATAAAATGTAGCTTAATGAAACTTACCTCGTGTTATATTATATACGAATGTTCGACGAACATCTTAAAGGTGATTTGAAAAATTAATAAACAGGAAAAAGTGATTTTAAATACTTTCATTGTAAGATTGAGGAAAGATAGTTGCAGACATTTTGTGTCGAGGCATATACATACATATTTACTCTCTTAGAGACATTGAGATCCACAAACCTACAGTGCATTTAGCATTTTTATTTACAACGGATGTTTTTTTATATTTTCCTTTAATTAATGGTGTCGTTTACTGTTTATCGTTCAATGTTTCAGGCGGAAATCATCTTTTCTAATCCAAAACAAATCAGTATGATTTAATTGATGCTACGTCTGAACAACAGATAAATAAAAACGAACACTTGGCAGAGGCGTGAAGAGAAAGGCTGACTTTTGAGCTGCGCAATCAATATTTTAACTAGGTAGTCTATTTTTTTATATTAACTTGATAGACATTTAACTTATTTTAACAATACACTTCAGTTTGTACCATATATTCACTAATCATAACTTGATCGTAAGTTGAATTTTCAATTTCTAGTTTAATTGCATGTCACCTGTAAGCTGCACAATCAACTGAGATTTTCAACCCGTTTATCGTGCCATATCATTACGAAGACCTGATCTAGGAAAATTTTTCATTAAGGTAAGCAAACACATTTATTAAGGTATGTATCGGAAAAATTATGCTACAATAAATTTTCTGTATTTCAATATTTATATATATTTTACATTGACAATTTCAGCTTTAGTGGTAATCCCCCTGAATAAAGATTTGAGATTCTCTGCACCGGAATACGAGTATTAAAAGGATCATACATACAGGGAAACATCGAAGCATTGCTTTTAACATCTAATCCCTATCACACTTTCACATCCGACGAGGTAAGGAATTGGAAACAAAATTATATTAACAAATTAATAATGATTGAAATGTTCCCTTGTTTTACGAAGTACATGTAATTTTTGCTTACATATTTTAGAGAACTTGAGCAGTTCGTTATTGCTGTAATGCAATATGATGATCTGATGTTTATGGTCCCTGGGCTTATTTACACATCCCTGTTGCAGAAAACCTAGAACAAGAATATTTTATACATACAAGTCATTTGTGGGCTAGCTTAAAAAATGTGGGTAAAGCCGGAAGAAGTTCTAGTTGCAAACGCATTCTGGACCACCGATGCAGCCAATACGTACTTCGCTCTACAGAGACGACGGGGGCATGGGGCAGTAAAGAAGAATTTTGCTTCTATCCTTGTTGGTACTTGGGACACTGTACTTGACACGAAACCCCCTCCCTTTAGAATTCTGCATCAAACTCCTCAATCTGAATGCTATTATGTCATCGCTTGCTCCCTCACGCAGTCAGAAATCATGGAAAATTGGAAATGGATCCAGATAAACCTTATGGGCACCCTGGCCAATTTCGATGATGAAGAACAAATTACGGATTTCGTGAAGTGCAAAATAGAATCCCTCGTTGCTCATTCTGTAACCCACGACGGTGCACAGCCTGATGTTGAAACGTCAGCTTTCCAATCGGCTTCGCATAAATTTCACTGTCTATTTGATATGCCTCCTGAAGAGAAGTTGATTAATTACTACTCGTGTACCTACTGGGTGGGCGGTTCACCTAGGCAAGGATGGATGTACCTAAGTGTGACGCACCTCTGTTTCTATTCTTATATTCTGGGCAAAGAAACTAAAATAGCCCTTCGATGGACTGACGTCACAGCATTAGACAAAATCAATTCATTTCTCTTCCCCGACTCTGTTCAAGTATCAACGCGTCATTCGGTGCACCAATTTTCCATGTTTTTACACAAGGCCGAAACTTTTAAACTGATGAGTCAGTTGACAAATTTTGCAATGAGGCAACTCATAGAGGAAGAATGTTTTCTGGAAGACAACAATCTTGTGTCAAAACTAAGCAAAAATGTTCCGAAAAAACCATCGTCTTTAAAACGAAATTTAGATGCACGTGCTCAGTCCGAAATCTTTCGTTCCAATTTTCGATTGCCAAACGATGAGAAGTTGGATGGCACTACAGCCTGCTCGATGTGGACTCCATTTAATAAAAAACAAGTTTCGGGAACCATGTACCTGTCAAATAATTACGTGTGCTTTGAGAGTAAAGTCCCTCGTCTTCTCGCATTAGTTATTCCATTGCGCGATGTCCAAGTCATTGAAAAGGCTTCTTCCAACGGATCACCCCAGGGTGACAGTTCGGTTCTTTTTACTACTAAGCACCACACTTCGTTTTTATTTGCTCAGGTGCAAGACAGAGACTTTGTGATGCACAAGCTTTCAGAATTATTATCGAAAACGCAAACACAGAAGATTCAAAAGTCATCAAAATGTAGCTCTGGGGACGCCTGTAGCTTAACTGGTTCAGTGAGTAGCTTTGAAATGCTCGACTCTGCTGACGAAGAGAAGCAAAAACGGTTGAATTGTGAGAATATTCTTAAGCAACCCTTGCGTGAATTGTACCCCCTACCGGTGCTGGAAGAAACTTCTGAAAGGGAGCTATGCAAGGAGGCCGAGTGGGATAAACATTTTGAAGAATTCGGCCGTGGAATCTCGATGTACCGGACTGTAGAAGCTGCCAATTTAGTAATTAAAGGGATTCCGGATGAACTCCGCTCAGAATTATGGCTTGTCTACTCAGGTGCTTGTAACGATCTTGCAACCAATAAGGGTTTATATTCCTACCTAGTGGGTCAGGCACTCTCCCGCAAAAGTCAGGCACAATGACGAAATCGAAAGGGATCTTCATCGATCGCTTCCCGAACACACTGCCTTCCATGAGAAGTGTGGGATTGACGCTTTGCGTCGTCTTCTCTGCGCTTACGCATTCCGAAATCCTAATATTGGCTACTGCCAAGCCATGAATATGATAGCATCAGTACTCCTCCTCTTTTGTAGCGNGCTTTCCATGAGAAGTGTGGGATTGACGCTTTGCGTCGTCTTCTCTGCGCTTACGCATTCCGAAATCCTAATATTGGCTACTGCCAAGCCATGAATATGATAGCATCAGTACTCCTCCTCTTTTGTAGCGAAGAACAAGCTTTCTGGCTCCTCGTTTCTATATGTGAGCGACTACTCCCTGACTATTACAATAGGCGTGTAGTGGGAGCGCTGGTGGATCAAGCTGTAATGGACGAACTTCTTGAAAAACACTTACCCCTTCTACACAAGCACATCATGAAGTTAGGAATGGTTGGCATGATTTGTCTATCATGGTTCCTCACCATATTTCTCAGTGTCATGTCCTACGACTGCGCAGTATTTATCTTTGACTGTTTTTTCTTTGATGGAGCAAAAGTGGCGTTTCAAGTGGCTCTTGAAGTTTTAGAAGCAAACCAAGAGGCCATATTAAAATGTAGAGATGAAGGAGAAGCAATGCAAATCCTAACCGACTATTTAAGCGGAATATATCTTGTGAGACAGGACATGGATATGTTTGACATTGCCGAAGACTTTTGTATACCAACAGAAGATGAAACAGCTACCTCACAGTCTCCATTTCCAGGAGCAGCAGCAGCAGCAAGCAGTCCCTCCTCGTCCCCACGGAGACGCCCCGAAAGTATTCGCAAAAAATCCGTAGCCATTTCCACCGTGATTTATGAATCCTACCGGAAATTCGGCACTTTAATTACCTCATCGCTTATTGATACATTAAGACTGAAACATCGTTTAAAAGTGGTTCAAACACTGGAGGATCAGTCCATGAGAAATGCACTGAGGAATGTGGGACAGGGAAATTTTATCGAATTCGACAAGGCAGATATTCAGGAGCTTTTCTCTCTGATCCGGGGTGAACACTTGAGGCAAGTTGCCTGTGGCTTCCAAGCAGCCATTTCCTCTTCGGATGAGTATCCTCCAAACCAGCATCATCAGATTTTGGATATCGAGCAATTCAAAGTAGTTTTCATGGCATTTTGTCCATGGGCTAGTAATGGTAATCCCAAATTACTCGATCTTATGAGTAGAACATTCCGTTTATTTGACGGCAATTCTGATGGGTACTTAACCTTTAGTGAACTTGTTGATATCCTAATCCTTACGGGAAGGGCAGAGATGACAAGAAGGTTACGTCTCTTTTTTTGTTTACATCTCTCTCCTTTGTTGAACACTGACGGAGAGCTTGCATCCATAGGGCGTTTTTCCCCAGATGGGGATCCTAACCGTCCGGAAGAAATTGGGGCGGATGCATCGGAATTCTTTCTAACTTCAAGTATTGGGGACCTGAACTTACATTCTCCTTCACCGACCCCTTCGGGGGAGAATGTAGATGTTGATCAAGTCGATGAAGATGACTTGGATTTATTAGAAGACAAATCAACTAGCAGAACGACACCATCACGTTCCAACTCAACTTGTTTAAACAAAAATGGTACCTCGAATGAGTCATCACCCTTTTCTATCATTCAAGAAGCGGCTAGTAATATGAAAGCACCTCTTCCTCCAATGAACCAATCGAATTTCGTTGCCCTATGGAAGTCCTTCTACGACGTCTTTATACACCACCCGAATGAGCAGAAACTGTATCACTCTATCGTTAACGTCGGAACGCTTTTAACAAAGTTGGGGGATGCTAGCAGTGGTGGTGACAATGGACCAAATTCTGGCGAAGTAGAGTCCCATAATTGGCAAATAACATTCGAGCAGTTTTTGGCATCTATCGTCACCGAAGAGCCACTAGTTCAGTTCTTTGAAGCAAAGATGGACCTTAGACAACAAATCACTAAATTTAAAAGTCGAATACTAAACAAGAAATCTTCCAAATCCATTGTGACCTCTGCCTCGTTTTCAGCCCCTTCCGATAGATTCCACAAATAAAATCATGAAATAAAAAATATGTATATAATTAATGCGCCGTACGATTATAAATTTCGCTTTTACATTTTTTAAACGATTTATTATAATGTAATTATATGTACACTATACGGTGTAATATTCTGCCCACTATTCGCTGGTTATGGAATATCTGCTCAAAATTTGAACTATGACCAATAACTTCTAATCGCATTTTTCCCTAATTTTTAACTCCCATGTACCTAAACTTGTTTTTAGGACTAGAGTAATCCTGCAAAAAGCTCCAAAAGCGCGTTCTTTTCTCGTCATAATAAATATAAACCCACAAAAGCGTAAGAACTCGGATCCCGCAATTGAAATTAAAACCAGCTGTCTAAACGTTCCCAGAATGTTAAAAAAAATAGTTTACTTTGTGGGCGGGAATATTGTAATTCAAATTTCAAAATCCTCCATGCTTTACGTGTGAACACGCATAGCCAGTGTAAAAACTTATTTAGAAACAGTTGGTCATAGTTAACGTTTTGAGCAAAAATTCATCAATGTGCGAATAATGAGCGTTATCTAACACTGTGCACTACTATGAATATCCTTACACAATTATATAATTATTTACATTAATTATTCCACGACTTAGATAGTTTGAACTTGAAAAAGAAGTACTAATGGTTGAAGGTGCAAGACAAGGTGTATGTACGACTTAAAGAATTGATGGTAGTACATAACACTCCTATTTTACACCTTTATACCGCATTCATATTATTCCGGTTACTGGCTTAGTTTACTAGTAGTCTAACATAATAGTAGTATTTTTAATTGTACGAAGCTAGTAACGCTGTCATAATTTTCATGTGTCTAGGATGGAAAATAATCCAATTATTTACTGTTTCAATTTTAATTACGTTGCCTGGAGAAATAAATAATGTGATAAGTGCTTAAATTTAATTTCGAATTTTTAGTTGCTATTGCTGACATTATTATGCTTAAGTTTTAAATCGTAAAGCTTGGTATCGAAACTTTGTGTGTAAGTAACAATTGCTATTCTTTTTTCTTAATTATGTTTGCATTTTAAAAACGAACTAGTAGATGGTTATCTGTACATATTTGTTGTAATGTCCTACATAATGGTAAAAATTGTAGAAATTGATTTTTCGATTTACAATAAATCAAATACCTATATTATTATAAGCATTTCAGATTATCACTAATCGTAAGGCAACCAAGTAGCATCAACTCGTTATGTGTGGAATATTTTTTCCCTGGATTTTCATTTGGATTTTGGATTTGTAGTAGCGTCTGCAATCATGTGTCACATAAGTTCATAATACATCCCTAGTGGAGCACTTCAAATGATGTTTTATTTGTGTGCAAATACATGAAAGGCTTGGTCGATTGAATCTAATTATTAATCGTTTTATTAGTATTCCGTAATAATTTCATATTAAGAAAAACATCACATAATTACCTACATACATTCGTCTACACAAAATCTGCTGGGTCTCTTACAAAATTTTATATTTCCAAATATTAAAAAAAAGTA
>JAAXYX010004740.1:0-11906 GCA_036851915.1 Ptenothrix huangshanensis
ACAGGATAAAGAAGAACGAGTGGAGTTGAAGCAGAAACTACTATCAAACAATCGGACAGAGGGGAGATTACTATTGAAGAAGGCGCTGGACTTTGAGACGGAACCTTGGTTTACTTTCCGACTCCTTGCCATGGTTAGTTACGTATTTAGATGCATTAACGGCAACTTGTGTTAAATTAGCCAAACTTTGTCCTCCATATTTTCGTAAAAAACGTGTTTTCACTCCGACAAGGTCTTCCACAGTTTTGGATAGGCGGGTCCGACTTTGAACTTTAATGTTGAAAAGAACATTTTTATGTACTTCCGAGGTAAAATGCAGCTCCCTCCAACCTCCCTCAACTAGCAACTTACAGAATCTCGATATTATGAACTACGCATGCAATAATTCCAGCTAGCTAAATATAGCTTACGCGCATATTTCGGTCCCAAAACACGCGTAACGTAGTGGTAAATTGGGAAATGTGTAGACGTCTATATATGGAATGTACCCAACACCTTAACAACTATGTAATGTATAGAATATTTCGATCAATATTCGTTTACGATCATAATTATTACACCATTACATGTAAATGAAATACAAAGAGTTTGACGCAAACGAGATTAGTGCCAAAGACCGTATTGGATTGAATTTGAATACCTTGAAGTATTATTTCATTTTCATTTGTTTTACCATTACCACTGAACAGTGAGCTTTACTATTTCTATAAACTTGTGTGTGACTCTGAATCATGTGTATAATTGGGAGCTTAGGAGTTTGGTCAGCGCATTAAATATGATTCTAGCTTTAAATGTTAAAAGTTTAACCCTGAAGTAATTAACTAATCGGAGCGCTAGAAATACCGAACGATCTGCTATGCCATGCCATGTGTATGAGCAGTATGAGATGTAGGTTTTAGGCTTTTAGGTAATTATATACACCCTTTGTTTCTGGTATGGCGAGGATACAGACAAGGTCATGTTATTTCTTGTAATTGTATTAAAATATTAACATTTGCTCAGAGAGGAATGAAGGATGACGATATGTCAAAACTCAGCAGTTCCTTACTAGTTAGGAGAGAACAAAACTGCAGCTTTTGGGGTGTGTATGAATGTAAATGATTAGTCAGATTAGGTAATTTCGAGCTACTGACGTTTCTTTACTTCATATTTCAATTTCCACTTAGTGTTTCAATCCAATGAATATTCTATGTTCAAGTCCAAGGTAGTCTGTCCAAGTGCATGCTCTTTAAGGTACCTACTGTTTTAAGTCAGCAAAAATGATGTATTAATAGGTAGCTGGTAGTACGCCAAGGTAATAATTTAATGCATTAAAAATGTATTCAATACTTCTAGCGAATGTCAGAATGAAACTTATTACAAATTCCAACAAATGTTCGCCTTTTTGTCTTGGGAATGACCTACCTTATGGAGTATCGAGTTAATTTACTATTACCTTGGCCGAAGTCAGGTTGTAGATTTTTTCATTTTTTACTAGTAAGTTCCTTCATCAGGTAAAGTAACGTGGGAGAATAATGTACAGTTGAGGGTGAATTGGTAGATCTGCACACAATGGACAGCGAGCTAAAAATCAAAAACAGATAATAATGGGTGGTATTTCTATTTCTTTCGATCGATACATTAACTTTCATGCCATCACAATTACTGCAGTGAAATGGCAATACGAAGAAAAATCGTTACGTTATAACCCTGATTCCTACTTCTACTGGACAAAACAACCATCATTTCGAGGTTACTTTTTTGTCGTATCATATGTCTTCACCTTCCATTACATGTTCCCACATTCTATTCCTTTCCCACTGCATGCACATACTACTCATATGAATATTTGTACTTCATTGGCTGTAGGTTGACGGTGACAGCGTTTCTATTTCTTGGTGCAAAAGTATCATTGACAATGGCATAATTATAGTTTGGTATGTGGGCACATTGAATAGTTTACTTCGATAAACAGGCTAGGAAAAATATTGAACTTTCTACAGATTCAAGGCAAGGCTCAATAAAATGTAAAGCCGAATACAGTTTTTTAAAACCTTCAGCTTGCTTTCACTGCGATTATTCATTTATTCAGATGGAATTTTTCCGATGCAATAACAGTGTACAATCTGTAAGTTGTGGGGTAAAGATGTTTTTGATTACAGATCATTTGAATGTAGAAACAGTCTGACTTTTTATCGGGTTCAGAATGCCCTTTCCTAGGTTGTTTAGATAATACGTGAATGGAACTTTTGGGTTGTATGCTTGTATGAATGAACTTTCTGAAAGCATTATTAGCATTGAGTCCTTATCCTTATAGTTAGTACTGTGATAATACAGCATTTTGGAGGTTTGCTTATGAATAGAGCAGGAAACCATTGTTAATTGTGCACGAAGAAACGGAACCCTGGGAAAAGGTGCGAATATGAGGACATTAATGTAAGGACACAATAAACGAGGTAAAAATGAAAGATTGCCGTTAAGGCTGTCTGTAATTATGTGTCCTTAACATTTTGCTGGAATTTAAAACAATAGTTATTGAAAGGAAGTTGGTCATAAGAAAAGCCCATTACATTAATTTGATTATGGCATCGTCAAATTGTATAACTGAGTAGTGAGTAGGTGCTGCTGCAAAGTCCCTTTTATATAATCAAGAATGTATATGTGCAGCACCTAATTAAAAGTGCATTGAAAACTGTTGCTTAAAATAAACGCCCGACCTATCGTGCCAAGCCACGTACTGAAAAAATTCGAAATTGAGGAAATGACGGAATAGTGGTTAGGATAAGTGAGTGGAAACTTGAATAATCAGTGCTCCATTTTTGACTTTTGACTGTGGCAGAACGCTTACACGAACACCAATGTGGATACAAGGAATGTTCTAGTTTCTGAAGTGATTGTGGCAGTAAAAGACGTGCAAGATCAGCCACCCGAATTCCAAATTCTCCCGACTTATGTAGAAATTCCCAAGACCATACAGAGGGTAAGTCATTTCTACCTTGTTGGAACTCCTTAGGAGATTTAAAAATGTCGTGAACGACTTCAGCGTAATTACCTGCCTACCTATTAAGCCGCAGTAGGTTAATGAAATGCATAGTACTGGGACGCCAATCTTACATAAATGTTCACATGAGACACATTCGCTGTTGTTTTCAGGGGGATCTAATAACCAAAGTGGTGGCTGTGGATGGTGATAAGCAAAATAAAAGACTGATTCGCTATGGATTTCTGACTGATTCAAATCCATTCGTTAGTTTCTTTGATCTCGATCCAATGTCAGGTACGCCGTTCTCCGTCTGCTCACAGTGGATTTGCATTGAAATTAGGATGCATGCTTTTGCTTTTGGATTATTTTACAATGTGAACTGTATGTATGCTCTATATTTTATGGAATATTTTGAATTAGTAACTCCATGAATATTAAAAGCTTTGGGGAATGTGGAAGACGTGTTCGAAATTTTCTCTTACGTCTATTTATATTCTAGGCGAAATATTTTTGAAACGTGATGTATCTCAACTGTCAACTATGGCAAGACAAAACGAACCCATCAGAATGACAATCATTGCCGAGGAAATTGATCCAGAAAATGCCCACGATGAATGTGCGTCAACGAAGGCGGTTATCACGTTTTGGTTAGGCCACGGTGTAGCTGTTGGTCCCCCTAGGTTTTCCTCTGAATTGTAAGTTTGACTTGCTCTTTCAAATGTATCTATTCCACAGTGAATTCGCTGACGCCTTAGTCAGAGTATAAATAAAAATGAATAATTGTATATTGCTGATGTCTTGTCCTTGTCCTTGTCCAACTCTGTTAGTTGTGCCAAGGGATTAAAGATAAAAAGGTTGATCATGCTGACATATTTGGGTACGGTTACACAATTATTAATAGGTTTGTGACGGAAATCCGAGAAGACAGCGTAATCGGGACGGCTTTACATTTTGTCCAAGAACCCCGGGTTTACTACGGCAACTCTGATGAGGTGATTGATTTGACATTTGGAAGCCCTAACTCGAACGTTAGGATTAATGAAACATACCTTCCCTTTGAAATTGTTCCTCGAGAAGGAAGAGGAAATTTTTCTTTCGAAATCCGTTTGCTTGATCCCAGATTGGTAGACTATGAAACTGTTCAACTTATCAAATACAAGGTAGGAAAGTTCATTTTCTATTCAATGACTCGATGACTGGAATGCAACTAATCAATGAAAACTTCTTTTGTTCTTGATGAAGGCTGTACTTCTTGATTCCAGTCTAGTTTTTAAGGATTTGTGCACAGCCGACAATTAAACAAGGCATATAATGAGCCTTGTGTAGTCAATCAAATTTACGTGTGCCATTCAATGAACGATTTTGTCGTCTCTAATTTTTGTCAAAACTAATTTTTCAGTTGATTGCTACGACAAGTTCCGGAATGGTGACTTCCGCTGATCTGACGTGCCATGTGCGCGATTTTAATGATCATTCACCGGTAAGGATTACTTCTTTCATGATTCCATGCAACTTCGACTGCACGAAGTGTGCTGTAGATTGTACACCTTGCAGACATCACGTGTGATTCAAGTGTTTGAACATCTTTTCCTGTGATTCTCATAGATTTTTGCCCAGAAAGAGTATCGTGTGGAACTCCCGGAAAACGCTCCCATCGGCACCCGAGTTGTCCAAGTCCATGCTGTGGATAAAGGTAAGCTAAATCATAAAACATAAATTGTTTCCTCTTACTAAATTCCTGAGTAGCTCACATACCCAGCATTCCTGAGCGAATATTGAACTCCGTAAGTTTATGGCATTTTCAGACTCCGGAAATAATGGCCGTGTTGTGTACACAAGTTTGATTGGCTCCGAGGCATTTCGACTCGATGCTGTCACTGGAGAAATCACAGTGGATAAGTTTGGCGTGCTAGACAGGGAGGCTGAACCAGGTGAATTATTTAAGTTGCTTGCCTATGAAGAAATAATACTGTCTATTTCATATATTAATTGCATCGTCTTAGTATGAAATAATAAACTATATTATGTGAATACACCTTTATTCCAGAAATTCGACTTTACGTGGAAGCGAAAGATGGAGGATACACGGATGCAGCCAGTTCCATTGATGGAGGATTTAGCTCAGTTAGGAATATTGCTTCTGCAACTGTACTCATTACTCTGGTGGATGTTAACGACGAGGCACCAAGATTTACTCAAAAATATTACCAAGTAGTTCTCACTCCTGATATGACGGCTTTGAAATATCCTGTGAGGATCACTGCCGAAGATGATGACGCGGACGGACCAAACTCATTAGTTAGATACCAATTATCGCCTGACAGTCCCAGGCAGTTCACCATAGACCAAATGTCTGGGGAGCTGAAACTTCGGTCACCATTCAAGCCAGATATTCAGAATGAAGATGGCCTGTACGTAGGCTCATTGAAAGTCCGTGCGTACGATTCCGGCACTCCACAACTTTTTGCTGAGACTACTGTACAAATATTCTCGAAGGAAGTGCTATCTCGGCAAATCCAATTTGTCCTTCCCTCCAAACCTGACATGATCGAAAATAATCGTAAGCGAATTGAGGATATGTTGTCATCGATAACCGGCGGCAGTGCCAGTATCAAAGACATCCGACTACTACATTCCAGTCGTTCGCAGAGTCAGGCACAGATTCAACCCAGTCAACAGAGCTCACAGCCGAGGGCATTAAGTGACAATCAGGACGACGACTCTCTCCATCAACAGCAGCATCAGCAACCACAAAGTTCATCACAAAGTGCCGCACCGCGTGGAGTTCCTACGGAGAAATCAATTGTGACGGCTGAAGTCACTTACCCCATATCCTCCGGTCCACCAGTTGTTGACCTGGATGCTTTTCAACGAACCTACATGACATCAGGAGGATTGAGTAATGGGGGCCACGGTGATCATAATAGATCTAATGCAACCACTGACACTCAAATTGTAAGTTGCCCGTGATTTATTACACATCCATTCATGTTGCATCTGCTTTCAATCGGTCTTTAATAGAAACAGATATCGTGGATTTAAACCCTCTTCGATGCATGAATGATGTTATAAACTACAAAACTGACATGTCATACCTCCGACTCTCGGTTTCTTTATTGACTTTGATTTTTTTTCTTCTTTGTTGTACAGGAATTGTTCCGAGCGGAAAATCAAATGTTGTTCTGGCTCCTAATCACTTTTCTTCTTCTTCTGCTCTTGCTCTTCGGCATTTTCCTCTGCTGCATATTCTGTCCCTGCTGCTACCTGTACTCGTACTGCAAACGGTACGATAAGCGAAGAGACGTGGTTCAGTCGGTGGAACTGGACAAACGAACAGATCGACGAAATCGCAAGACGTACCCGGCAAGGATAGAAGAGGAGAACGAGGAATACGATGTGCAGAATGCAAACAGTGGTCCTTACCGCCGGGAAGCATGGAGCGGGACTGATAATGGACGAACGCGACGAGGACAGGGAGGACATGTGGGAAATGCGGGGCGGCGGTATCCGAATCAAAGCCAGCATCAACATGCGGGCCGCCAGAATGTGAATAATTTAGGCAACAGAGCTGAAGGAGATGTTTCACTTGAAGATTGGGAATTTAATGAACATGGAGCTCCAATTAGGAATGCTGGGGATCCTCGTGCAGAGGAAATTGGCCCGCGGTGGCAACAACAGCAACAGCATCATGGTCAACCGATGAATGTAAACAACCGACGTAATGTGGGTTATCCAGACGGAGGGATGAATCCACATCATGCGGAACCGGTTGTCACAGATGGCTTTGTGAGTCGACGACCAATACAAAATAATCAAAATAATGAAGGAGATCGCACGCCAGAGCCTGGCAATAATACGTACCTTATGCAGAGATTAAATCATCTTCCACCCGGCGCAAGGCCGTATCCGAAATATCATCCTCCGCCGAGATCAACAGCTCATAGTTTACCACCCACTGATGCACAAATGAGGGCCCAAACTCGTCCCACTCGCTTTTACAGGTATTACACCAATACACAGTAGGGCAGATGTGCTTTTGGCCAAAAATCAAAATAGGTTTTAAAACTACAAAATATAAATCTGTAGCATTAGTAATGACAAAAATCAACAGAAAAGGCACTGTACTAAGAGTTTCAAGAAGATTAATTCTTGTGGTCGTCATGTAATTTGAATACATGTTAAACCAATTTGGAATTCATTTTTGACGTTATGTTTCGGGCATTTTCGATTGCTGGCCTTGGCATACGTTACAGAGCTTTTTGAAAGCTACAAAATGTGAAATGTCGCGATGGTAATATTTTCATTTAAATATCATTAGTTTTTTTCATTGGGCTTAATTCAAGCTGCTGTACGAGTAGCGCGTATTACCTAGGCAGCGCTCACCATGCGATTCACTTTGAAACAATGCCAAAAACTGAATTTTGGCTATCTGAATCTCAATCTGCCCCACCGTGCAATATGTTGTTTTCTGTTTCTCTCACACGCTTCATTCGTGTTATGCTTTGCTGACTTATACTCTTAACTTTAACCAGCTTGTCTTCGAACTTTTTGAAAGCTAGGTAGATGTAATTATATGTGGGCAGAGAGCAGCGGTGTGGAGTGTATTACATGGGAAATTGTTTTCTGTGCAATTTGCAGGACGGAAGCTGGAGAAGTTTTGCAATTGGATGATTATGAAGGAGATGAAGGGAAAGAAATGCTTATGCAAAGATTCATTAGTGAGCAAGAACCGCAAAATGAACAGAATGTACAAAATCAGTCTGTACCACATGAACCCCAGTACGGTGATGAAAATCAGCACGAAGCAGGACCTCATTATGAAAAGAGACGGGTTCGTACACCCGCAGCAATTCTTCCGAACAACAAGCGTATTTCGCATGAAAACCAAACAAATGTGAGTGGTGGGCAAGTAGCTGAGAAAGTTCCTAACGTGGCTACACCCGCGAATAGCACAACCGGAGCTGAACGACCTAAAGCGGCTGTTGTCTCTCGAAGAAGTCGAGAAGCACTTGAGGTCCGAGAGGAGCATGACGTTGAGTTTGGGATCATCGATGATGATGCGGATCTTTCGCCTCACCATTATTCCCCTACAGCACCTGGTCCAGACTCCAAACAAGCCCTTCATTCCAAGAGTCGGAACAAACTGAGGGATCGCCACGAGTCTGAAGAGCAGAAAAGTCTTGCAGATGAAGGGCAATTGAAAAGACGTCGAAACAAAGAGAGAGACAAAGCAAGTCGTAAAGAGAAATCTGAGAAATCTCGTTCACAAAGTCATGATAGCACGAATTTATCACCAGAAGCCAGTAAATCAAAGTCGAAATCAAAATCCAAGACTAAATCTAGATCTAGATCCAAATCACCCCGCGTCGAGAAAAAAGTCAAATCTCGTTCGCGATCCGCAAGTAGGTCTCGATCGCGGTCCCATTCCAGGTCTCTCAGTCCTCCCACCAAATCCAAGTCAAAAGGCAGATCGGAGAAGGAACGGGAAAGGTATATCCGCAAATCTCAGAAAAAGGTGCCAAAGAATCGTCGCATTGATGAACAACGAGAAAGGACAGCTGCTGCCGTAGCGGCTGCTGCAGCCTCCGTTGTTGCGAAGCGACAAAGCTTGGAAGGTTCTGGTACGAGCGAAGATCATGAAGACGTTATTTCGTCAAATAGTCACGGCGGAGGGGATGGGAGTCCAAATCATGATGGATTTAACTTAGAGTCAGATCGCAAGAGAGGTTCAATGATAGCTATCTCAGTCATCTGCCCCAGCTCTGGTAAGACTGATAGTTCGTACAATACTAATATGCAAGATCGGGATCCCCAGTCTAATCCAAATGACACTTTCAATCAGCCATTGGCTGACGATGGCGGAGAAGACTCTGGTAATTACCTTTCCAATCGTGTTATGACTGATGCCGTAACTATGACTAACAATATTCATAGTACAATCATAGCCACTGACACAAACACAAACGTTAATAATACAACCGTCCATGAGCACTACTACGACTCCCAGTTTCAAGATAATGATGGTGACTCGGGTATTGGTATCATGTCCACGTCCAGACGGAACAAAATGCTCGAGAAAAAGAGTGTCTTTACTATTGCTTATGATGAGATGGCTTCACAAAAAGTTTTACGGCCTGATACTGGTATGCGTCCGGGAACTATGGAAGCATTATAATGTTACACAAACCATAAGTAATTCCGAATTCCGAAAATTCTTTTCAGATAAAATTGTATTTTCTACTTCCTTCCACGACTACCCACTTGTTTCCTTCTCAACGTAAACTCTAAAACTGTAGCCTTAACCTAAACAGTCATATCATAGGTCTAGGTCCAGTATCATATTTTTGTCTTTACTGGACATGCAAACATAGGTGCGGTTGTCTAAAATTATAATTAATTATATTACCGTAAAACTTTCAATAAGAGCCTGCCTCTAAAGATAGCCTGCCTTAAAAGTAGTCGGGGTAATCATACAATTGAGTATAAATAGAGCTGGTATCCAAACACAGCCGGTCTCTTATGATGGGCGGTCATTTTCCACTAATCCGTGCTACTAAATACTTAAATGACTCAACTCGCATTTAATTTTCACATGAGAATCATTAAAATGTTACTCGAAAATAGGGCTTGTAGCTAATGTTAATTTTCCTTGATAAAAAACTTCACTACCGTAAAACCTCTAACCATAGCCCAGGCTACTATTGTAAATATTGCCTCTCCTCCCCGGTCATCTTTAGAGGCCGGCTATCTTTAGAGGCAGGCTATCTTTAGCTAGCTTAAAAAATATACACATAGAATTTTTTGATTTATTTGAATCTTTATTGCTCAATTTGTCGACGTTCTAATAATAAAAACTAATTCCTGAGCTCAGAAAAGAGAAGCAAACACTTTAACAAATAGTATATACATATAATTACTATTCAAATTCCAATTATGCTAATTACATATCAGCATAAAGAATGTTTTATTCCTATACTTTAAATGCAAAATGTACTATAACGTTATAATTTCTTATTTATCAGTAAATATATTAATGTTTGAAGTAACAAGGTACCGTGAGCAGGTGCCGATCATCGATCATAGTAACAAATTATTTGACACCGGGTGTCTTTAGAGACCGGCTATCTTTATACTCAATTGCATGATTTTCCCAGCTACCTTTAGAGGCAGGCTATAATTGGAGGTTTTACGGTATTTCTTAAGGATGTAAATTATTACCAAATGTATGAGACACAATAATTATTTCCTTTATTAGATGAGCATTAATTATACATATTTGCTTATGAATATTAAATGATAAAAGGGTAACTTTTTATATTGGATATATTGGAGTTGCGTTGTCCTCGTGAGATATAATTAACACAAATGGACGTTGAATTAGAATAATGTATTTGGTCTTAATTATTATGTATTAAGTCTTTGTCCATACGTAACGGCAAGATTTTAGTTAGAATTCGATTCAAACATCGATGCACGCAGTTGATTTTAATAGATATTTTGTTTTTTAAAAAGTGCATTAAAAAAGTTTCATTATTTCCAGTTAATTAAAATTATTTTCTAGCGCAAACATGCACAGTTGGTAAAGAGAGCCGGCCTCCAAAGATAACCGGTCTCTAAAGATAGCTGGGGAGAAGAGTCAATATTTGCAATGATAACTGGGGATTTTATTGGATGTTTTGCGGTATCAACGGTACCTAATAGGCATTTCATGCTGGCTGTTCTTATGTGTAACTCTAGTGTATCCGTGTAAAAGTCGATACTTCCGTACTCCATAGGATAAGGCCCACTTGGTGAAATTCGTGAAATTTAAGCTACCTTACTAATTATTGTAGCAATACAAATTAAATTATCTCGGGAAGCTGAAGATCCTCTACAGCGTAAGTGCATGACCAATGTTAGACAAGGATTAGGAATAATTACACAAACAAATGTCTCTTCACAGACGACTCATTTGGCTTCCTTTAAAGTTAAGCTTAGAATCTTCTTCTTACCTTCGTTTCGTCATTGTGTTGCAAGCACTAAGCACATATGAAAAATTGTATAGGGTCACTAACCAATTATTATCATTTACTTACATTATGATCTCTGATGATATCCGTCTGTATTTTACCCTGCCCTTCATTTTTAGCCATCTTTCCGTGTGAATTTTAGAATGACACTTAGATTTCTTTATATTTTAAAATTAAATCATGTTTTTACATAGTTAAATAAGCAGACATGAAATTTAAAACAATAATTAATGTAAGTACAATTAGGTGGGTTATCGAGTAAGTACCTCTATAATCAAAAATAAATATAAGCAATTATATAACTATAAGTTGGTCTCTAATAATTGTACCCCACCAAGGGTACCTGAATAGTAATATGAGTAAATTATAGTTAGCCTTGCCTTAGCACAACCAAGCACAAGCCTGTTTCACTTCCAACAGGTACTTGTTAAATTCAAACAAAACTATTTTTCAATTTTTCGACAACATCGTGCGTCTTTTTCTCCGCCTGTAAGGAGGAGAAAAAGATACTGTCCCTACATACAGAGACAGGTAAGGATAATTCCATGCTTGTGTTAAAGAATACAATTTATCCTAATTCTATTCATCAATATCTTATTCTATACAATTATTATCTCAAGTTACTGTTAAACCGAGAAATACCAATGCATTGATAAGTTATATGTATCGAAGTTACTGTAATTTTATGTACGAATAAAATGGTTCCATTTTATTGTTGCAGTTCAATAAACAAAATAAAACGAGTTGAGTGTAACGTTCATTGCCTATTCAAAGGTAAAAGACAGCCACACAAAAACAACTTTGGCAGTTATTGCATCGCATCTTCGCATCGCATCATATCTTACCTTCAATCCTCTTCCTAAGTTACGTACAACGTACAACCGTACAGATTTACAGAATCAAAAAAAGAACTTGATCATTCAAGTTTGAGACTC
>JAAXYX010004741.1:0-11906 GCA_036851915.1 Ptenothrix huangshanensis
GTATGTAGTTATCTGGTTAGTGGTTTGAGTGTATTTGTCACTTTTGTTAATGCTGTGACCGGTGTTTTTGTGAATTATTGGCAGTCCTATTTAGGAAATCGTATTTTGATTGATTAATAATTGGAGTGTAGATGGTAGAAGATAAATTAGTACAGTGTTTAGTGATATTGTTCATTAATGTGTCCATACGAGATGCTTGGTGGTTAAAGGAGCAGTGGTATATAAATGAATTTCAGGCGTTCAAAAATGTGAACAATAATATTTTTAAATGCATTTGATGTGTTTAAAATTCAGATGTAAAGTTTGAGAACCAGTACCTGATCATAAGTGCTTGTTGCACCGTTACTATTATGTCATATGTCATTTGGTGCATCGAGGTATTATTTGACATGCCTTTCACTAACACACCTTTCAATAAGGTATCGTAAACGGAGATAGGCTAAGCGTGGATAACAACTCGGTGTGTGTAATGTAAATATGAGAACAAGATATCAATAATCGTATTTAATGCACAAAATTATAACGAACATGTAAAGAATAACTATCGTATGGGCTAAGGCTAAATCGACCTAATGAATAAATTATTATTATTATTTGACATTTGAACCCACGCTGGAGTCACTGATATCCTACTCGATTTTAGTGTTTTTCCCGAGAGAAGGTTGTTGCGGTTTTATCATCGGTCGGACTTAACGTAATTATGTGCAGTTAGAATAATAATACGCAGGGAGTTTTTGATTATCGGCTTTAGACGTTTTGGCTTAGAAAGCGTTGCAAAAGTGTCAACGAGTAACACCAAACAAAGTTTTTCATAATAGTAACGTAGACCAAATCTTCTTTATTTATAGGGTTGTTGGCCACATTTGTGTCTATCACCTGCCGCAGCAGCATTTGTGTTGGAATCGGATCTCTGTATTTCATTAGCTACCTACAGAATATTATCTCATCGAGACTAAAGCAAACTTTTGTACTATTGAACCATGGATGCGGATAGTTCTACTGGGCTGAATGATAACTCGGAAAGTGGGGAATGTGACTCCCCCTCACAGGATGAAAATACGAGCAATACTATAGATTTTGATTCAGCGTCGAAGCTAAGTGCAAATTCGGAGAGGACTAATATCGATGCTCTGGACGATACTGCTCGAGATACTTTGATCGTTCCACCTGCTGACGACTCAAGTCATTCGACCAAGTCCTTAAAACGCAATTCCGGCCGGGTTGATTTAAGTGGCGATCATGATGTTCTTGACTTTGAGGGAGATGATTTGGAAGAAAATGTTAGATCTTCCAATTTACGTGGAAAGATATTAAAGCACGATAATGACATGGACGACGACGAAGACGAAGAGGGAGAACTTGAAGATGAAAAAAGTGTTAAATCTCCCGAATCCAATCGGTCGACCTCACCTCAGCATGGACTGGAAGAAGGAGAGTGTGTTGAAGAGCGACCTCAGACTAAACCAATTCGTAAGAAAATAGTATATAAAGAATCCGAAAAGGATGATGGTGAAGATGATGAGCTTGAAGAAGGGGAAGTAACGGATGATGAAGACCGAAACAATAAAGATCCAAAACCAGTATGCAGATTTTTTGGGAAAGGTCAATGTACATGGGGCTCGAATTGCAGGTGGGTGCATCTAGTACAGGGGTTCGGAATTGCTTTGTATCCTGCTTAATTTAAACATCTGCTTCTATTTTTATACTCAGATTTCTTCATCCTGGTGTTACCGATAAAGGGTTGTATACGATGTTCGATCCAATGAGACCTCTTTTGCCAATACCCAATAATCCAGCTTCCAGTACGGTTAAACCTGGTTTACTTGGTATTGCGCCTCCAAATTTTCCACCGATAATCAAACCAGAGGAACCGATAATTGAATCTGCTTGGGAAAGAGGACTTCGTAATGCCAAAGAGGTTTGTTAGTTTTTATTTTCGTATTAACAAAATAAAGTTTTTTAAAATTCGTTCGTAAAAGCTTCTTACAACATATTCGGGGTGAAAGACAAATTTATTCAAACAATAAACCTGACACTATCCTCCAACGAGGATAGCCTAAATAAACTCAGTATACTGGTACATAAGCTTGTTACATCAAATTTATGGTGGCTATAATAAGTGAATATAAGTGTTTATTGTACAACTTATTATTTAATTGGATATAATGATTGCAGATAATCAAGCAATCGGTCAAACGCAAAGAAACTGACATTGACTTTGAAGAAAAAAAGATGAACTTGACCCTTGCTCAGGAGGAAATAGACAAAGAGAATGACTATTATGTGAGAAAACCCGCAAGCCCTGAGCCAGTGGCGGAACCGGCGTAAGTTTAAGTATATTTAGGCGGAATGGTATGGTTATGCAAAGATAAAGCTGCTTGGTTTTATGATTAGCAATATTTTGATTCTCAGAGACGAAGAACCTTATGTTGACTCGTACGAACCCCATAGTACATGGGTTGCTCAGACCAATCTTCCACCACCAAATTTACGCCGTACGGTAGCACCACAGAAAATCGATCCAGACTTTGTTAGAGAAAGGGTCCATCGCTTGCATAAACCTGGAAGAGCCATTCGGGAAGCACCTCCTCGAGATACTCCAATACGAGAGGCCCCTCCTTTGCATGAACCTGAGGTACATTACGCTCATTTTACTTCCGTACTGGTCACGACTCATAGTTAATGAAGGTTATTATTTTGGGTACAAGCGTAAACTAAATTTATTCTATTCAAACTTTCAGGTTCGAATGGTACGAGAATCGGCACTACGACGCAGCCACAATTATCCGGATCAGTATCAAGGCCCTCATGGTTCTCGAAGAAATTACGACGAGTAAGGAATACATCGTCGGTGGAGATGCAAAACAAGCTATATGCTGTGTATAAGCATAGATTAACTTGGTTCACGTCTTCAACGGCGATATATTTATTATTTGTTTATTTATGTTTATTATGTTGAAATATTGCTCCTATAATCATTCTAAAGACTCTTTTACTGCTAGATGCACTGTATTGTTACATGTTTGTATTGTAGTCCAAGGAAGGCGGAAGAGTGGCACGACCCTTGGATGAGGACAAAATCTCCCGGGGCAAGAGCGTCACGTAAAGATTCCTCTGTGTCAAAACGCTCTAGTTATTCTAGTGGTTCGTCGAGATCTTCCTCCAGGTCTTCGTCATCATCCAAATCGTCAAGGAGTAGCAGAAGCTCTTCGAAATCTTCGAAGTCTTCCAGGGTCTCAAATAGTCCTCCTACGAAAAAGAGAAGGAACTCGAGAGATGAAGTTGTAAGAAAGGCTCCACCACGAAGATTGTCTCCAAAACCTGGTGGGTGCTGAATGAATATTTGTGTGTATGTAATTCATATTATATTGTGTGTCATTTTATGTTTGTACTTCATTCATGCAGTGAGAATTGCACCACCTCCACCGCCTAAGGAAGAATTTAGTAGACGAATTCCAGGTGGATACGGAGGCCCACCACATTATGATCGTCCGCCACGATTTGCACCATCTCCACCTAAAATGCCTGGGCATATTAAAGATAGGTTACCTGATAAGAATAATCCTCCTCAGTCTCTCGTGTAAGAAAGACTTTTCTTATTTACAAATTGCACTACGTGTTTTTAAGCTTAAAGTTTCCTACAAAACAACTGACTTCTTTTGAACTTAGTTTTTTGCCTAATTGGTTTGCAGTCGAGAAAGAGATCTGAAAGCGGTTAGAGGAAATCGTATGCGACCAAGATCAAATTGGTCAGCTAGGTCGGATAGTTCATCTCGCTCTATATCCAGATCGAGGTCCCGAACTCGGTCGAGATCACCATGGTCAAAATCAGTGTCCAAGTCTCGGTCCAAATCTAGATCTCGCTCTGCTTCTAGCAAGCCTCGGACTAGATCAAAATTTTCCAGAGACAGATCTATCAGTGGTTCCCCTTCCCCATCTCGTTCTAGGTCTTTGTCCAGAAGAGTTTCATCATCTCGTTCCCGTTCACCGAGTAGCTCCAGTTCGTCTTCCTCTTCGTTGGGCTCTCCGACTCTAGGTTTGATTGTTGACATTTATATAATACTAATTATGGTGCATTTATTCAGAGAGAATAAGCAAATAATTACATTGTTGTTAAATATTGAATAGCTCGCACTAAAAGAAAGGCCCCTCCAATTGAAAGAAAAGGCGATCAACCGTCTCCAAGTAATCAAGTTTCGGAGGCACATTTACCCCCTAAACAGCCAGCAAAGAGAGTAGATATTGGAAAAGGGCAGGTCCGTACAACTATGATTTTCTGTTAAATGGGGTGTATGTTTATTCTATTTTAATTTATTCATTTTTTACATTGAAAAGATTATTCAGTATGAAACTAATTATTTTCAGGCACCCCCACCACCAAAAGCACAAATTAAAATGACGCTAAAATCATCGGGTGGATTAAAAGCTAATAAAAATGTACTGGATCGTCTGTCAGATGATATCAAAGGTGGCCAAATATATTTCCGTATCGAGTATTTTCCGGTTTTCTATTTAATACTGTGCATTTGAGGTCTTAGAATGCGACATAATATATTGGTTATTACTTACTTCCACAGATGAAAGAAGAGAAGCACAATCGGCTAAAGATGGAAGTAGAACTCCAATCCCAGACGACGACAGTTCACGGGTACGTGATAACCTAAATGACTTGACAAAATTACATAATGAACTATTAAGATCCCAACCTCAAATATCCGAATCCGATAAAATTATTTTGTGAATTTGTATGTGTATGTGTTTGCAGGAGGCATTGTCTATTGAGGACACATCAAATGGGGTAAAAGGAAATACTTCACCTAAGGATTCGAAAACGTCTACCAAGAGACGAGAAGAGCTTCTCAAGCAACTTAAGGCAGTTGAAGATGCCATTGCTAAAAAGAGATCGAAATTAGAGAGACTGTAACGTGCGCCTAGTTTATTTAACTTGTCTTCGTCATTAAAAAGTGTTTTGTGACTTTTAGTTCCGGTGAAAATTTATCTGTAGCTATTTGCTTGCATCGTCCAGGCAGATCTTCATTTACAAATGCTGCTTATTTTCAGGATGGTTAGTCTTCTATGTTATTGAGAGTTTTTCTTACTATTAATTACGTGAACCTACTTCACGGTAGTAAACACGCATGTAGCATATGCGTCTATCCTGCAAGTTCTCACCATATTAGTAAATATTTTAAAATTTGTAAAATTTTTGTAACTTAAAAGATGGATTTTTTAAAAGTTTGGCATAATAATATTCTCAAAGCTATTATGAATGTAATTACGAAATCAATAGCTCTATATGTATCTGTACTTCATCCTTCCCTCAAATTCACAGTTGCTCCCTACCATCAATTTCGGTGACATTTTTAATAGCTACAATGGCTCTGGAGTCTTCCATATTCTAGGAAACTTATTTAGTAATGCACGTAAATTCAAATAATGACATCATGTTCCGACGTATGGTATGACTAAATTGATAACCTTCCTTGTGAATCAGTTGAACGATGTTTAAATTTTTTTATTCTCTTCAGTTACACAACACGCCATCATGACGTTGTGTTAACAGTTAAAATTGACATATTTTTCCTTACAGCTCCAATAATTAAGAATTCTTACAGGACTTGGCAGTCAAGAGCAAAAACTGGATTTTTGTTTGAACATTTGATGATCAATATTTTCATGCTGGCAGAAACACGACAGTCGAGCATAGCCAATAGTCACGCAAAGTATTTAAACGAGGGAACGAACATATTGTCTTTGGAAATTTTTTGGGTCTCAGTTGTTCTCTTTGCCATCGTAAGTACGTAATTGATAACATAAGACGTTAGCAGTATGGGAAGACTTCGGAAACACTAATTTAATGTGATATATTAATAGTTAATTTGATTTACTATAATTATTGCATGGTTTCCATTGTCCATTGGTAATCAAAGTCTAAAGAGCGGTATCGAACCTAAACATTTTACTGCTGGAAAATTTAGTTAGTTGCAAGTAGGTACAATTTTTTATACTTTCGCTGTGTAGCCAACCGCTAAAATAATGTTAATGATTCGCCGCGTAATTGGAATGTACCAACCAAAATAACAAAGTAATCAAATTTGTTTTTTGTATAATCACTATTTCTTATGTGAATTTTTGTGTTCTGAGTACCCTTGGAATTACGTTAACATTGTAGCAATTATTGTAATCAGTTTATTTTATTCCTCCTGACTATCGTTAGTATTATATTAATTGTAGTTATTTGTACGAATGTATTTATTATATCCTAGTTACTATTGCAATGTATAGTCAAAACTTTACAAGTTCATATAATTAAATAAACAGAAGTTATATATATAGAAGAAAGGCGTGGGATCTTGTTAATAATTAAATGTTAGTTGATGTAAATAATTATCTGTTGGATTAGGTGTTTTCTGACTAAAGCGAGCATCGAGCAATAAAGGCATGAGGAATGGATGCTATGGAAAGCAAAAGTACTCATGCAAGGTTTCATTGAAGGTCGGTTTACCCATTATAATAACATGTAATTACAAATAAAAACGTTGAAATAAAGTACTAAATTTCTTAACTGGACGCTGGAAAAGTCCGTGTTTTATTTTGATCATATAGGACGAGAAAGTTTATAAATATAAAATTTCTTAAACATTATCTTTAGCAATTTAATATAAGTCCAAAATTTAAAATTGTGCATAGAAAATAAATTTTCGTATAGCTTCACTTAATACCAAAATATAATATATGGCATGGAGCTGAAAGTTAAGGTGGTTCCTGAGCAGTTCTTTTACTTCATTTAAGACACATCAAAAAGAGTTTATCTATAAAACGATGACCAGCTTACGAACGGAACGTCAAGTTGAACCCGAGTTTTTATGTACCACGTTGTAGTATTTTTAATTCTCATACCTCACCAGTGATGTTCCTTCAGTGCTACACGCGTAAATCTTTTATCAATATGAAACAATGGACTGCGAAAAAATTGATGCGATGTTTGATTTCGAAAAAGGGGATTTTGAAGAGCTACTGGAAAAGAGCTCCGAGAATTAAAACTACCGGTATGTAAACATCTGGATTCAATGTCACATTTCGTTAATAGGCTGCTAATCCTTGGAAAACTTCTTTGTCATTGCTTTTTAAATGGAGTCTTGGGAACCCCGCAGGAGCCTCTTACCACCTTACTTAATTAATATTTGGTTATGGAAGATAAGTAATTGGAAGTAAACCCCCTACGCTGTAAGTAAAGCCTTCGTACTGACAAAACATAAAACTTACTATGGATAAGGTATTTTTTGTGTGAAATTTTTTTCCCGTTAACAACAGTAATTTTTAATTTTTTCCAAATACAAAGGCTGTACAGCATAGAGGGTTTGCAGCTATTGATTTAGGTTTTTAATCACGTGCACATATGGTAGCCATTATTTACTACAGCAAAATTTAAGTGATATGATAACTGCTTTTATACACCGGATCGTCATTATGGCAACACCAATACAGATAGCTCACTATACACAGTTAAAATATTTTCTGGCTTCTAAAAAGGAAAACAAAGTTAGTAAACAAACTGAGACATTATTATTGGAAATGCTTAGCTTGGGCACTTGAAAGGAATTTGTTGTGAGCATACTTTGAAGGCCATTCCAAATATTTTGCAACAAATATGACGTGGCTGCTGATATAAATACGTAGACGTTTTTAAAACTTACGAGAATTCTCCTTTGACATTGCCTTTGTTACATTTTCGAAGGTCAAATTACATTATACATTTTGGATGATTTGCATTGCACTTACATTCTACTACATTATTAAATGCGGAGCTAAGTAAATAATTAGATCTGACAGTTTTTGATCCAGGTCTCCCTGAATTTAGATATGTTAAGAAACCGATAAAAACAAGATTGCATAAGTACCGAAGCAGCCGCTTACGTTTTTTTAGGGTCTTAATTTCCGCTAACAGTTGAGTATAATACGCAGCACTCTCTACCTCGAATTATGTATACTATGAGAGAAATCCCGAAGTCTCGTGTTTTTTGTAGTTCTTGAAGTCTAATATTGCCAAGGGAGTTCCATATTTCCTTTGAAACGAATTAAAAAAGCAAGATTTTACTCTTTTATAGAAACTAACTGAAAAAAGCACGAGTCATCAGTTTGCCCCCATGATATTCCTCAGCATAATTTTCTTCAGCTGAGTAACATTAATTTGATTCCTCCAGATCTTGTAATTACCGGTAAAGGGTATAGAAGAAGGTCCCAAACACACGGAGGTATTGGAGAACAAAGAACGTCTTGCAACTGACTAATATTAACTACCCCATCCAGTCTCCACGTGTAATGTAAGGCTTAAGAGTTTCCTTGATTATAAATATGTGTTAAATGAGTTTGGGATGAGTGAAAGATGAATTCGAGATGAGTTCAAACAGCGGTTTATTTAGAAGTTGAAACCTTTTTAGCTCATCGTGACTCGCTACTAACTTATATCCAACTCATTTCAAATTCATCAAAAGTCGAGTATTGATCCTGGATAGAAAATCACTCACTCATTTCTTACTCATCTGCTACCTGCTACTCATTTCAAATGTGTACTTTGGAAAAACTAGAAATCTTAAAATAATTATTAGACACATTTAAAACGCACCTACCTTTAATCCCCAAGCTATTAGTTATGAATGCTTTCATAATTATTTTAAAATTATACCTTTGACAGTGTAAACTTGCACAACAGAATATTAAGATGCAAGCGATTATAAATAATAATCGGAAAAAATTCATCTAACGAGCAAAATAGCTAATCCTATTTTATTTAATTATAAATGCAGTTAGGATGCATCTGAAGCTTTAAAGCACATACAAAATGCATCTTGAACAGTGTGGTGAAGTTGAGATGCAGTTCGGATGCGTTTTAGGTTGACTGCATATGCATTCTAACGGCGTTTACAATTGACACGAAGCTTGAGTCACATGCCTTGTCGTCAAGATCGTTAATTTCAAGTTTAAATAGGTGAAATAACTTGTTTATAGCTATCAGTTTTAGTTTAAAGTTCAAGTTCATTCCGTATCAATAACTTTAAAAGTGCACCCGTGGTTCGACTTGGCGGGAAAAAGAACGATATGCAAAACTGGAGACTATTAGTACAAGGTTGTGTTCAAAAAGGCTTATTTGGACTGTAACTTTGGACGTTTTAGCGTTCAGTGGACACATTCATACATAATAATCTTGGCGATCGTAATCGTAATTACATACTTACGTAAGCGGCTAAAAACTTTAGGACTTTACATCGAGTTTGGTTCACCTAAACTTACAGGCTTTTTACATAGACTATAGTTTCTAACGCATATACTACTATAGTTTTGGAGATTCGTATAGATAGAGATACAATAATTATACATAAATAAGAATGGAATGAGACTTAATTTACATAATTACATTTTAGTAAATGATCTAAAAATGACCTGTGCGGATATTTTTAATCAAGAAAAACTAACATATCACATCCTCTAGGCGGTAGATTTTGGACAAAACTCGCTAGTATTAGTGCAGAAGTAGTTTTTACGTGAAGAATGTTTGTGATTTTGTGATCACTATAGCTTTGTAGTACTAAAACGAATGCATTGTATGTTCTAGATAAAAATAAACAAGTGGCGACTTATGATTTTATGTTACATTACCTTGCAAGTTTCAAATAAAATATGTTTTCTATTGTACCACAAGCGTATATCTTACACATATTACAGAGATTAATTAATCGAGTATATACAAACAATGAAAAACAAAAACAACAAATTTTATGAAATTAACCATAAATAACGTACAGTATTCCGGAGATTAGAAGGAAAGTAAATTACGAAACAACCAATAAATAACAGTTTATAATTATAGTCGTCTCGCTTTATATTATAGTACCTCAAGGGACCCTGGTAACCCAGTTGATGTATCGAAAGTATGCATAACGATACAGACGTGGTAATTGCTACAACGTGTTCTTAAATACGGTGAACTGACAAAAACTCGTGATACATCAAGATGTGAGGTAAATAGAGATAGGTTACGATATGTCGCGATTCCACCGCACGTAGTTAGATTCACAATTCAATTCATGAACAGAGCTTTAGGAAAAAATCGAATTTAATTGTGACGGTTAACTATGACTATTAATATTCTTTTTTCGCAAGCAAAGCATGAGTTTGGTTTGTTGTTCCATTTAATCTTGCTAACTTGATCGTATGCGTCTAAAATCATTTACTCTGTTTGCGTAAAAGGAAATGTCAGATTGCGTGACATCGTGTATGTAAAACATACAAACTGTTTAACTATTCCATTCTATGTGCATGCATTTTTTACGCCCGTAGCCAGTTTTTTGAAGTTTCTGTCGCTCCGCAATGCTATTTAAATCAGGTCGTCATAAAATTTATCAAAAAATTGGCTATAGGAGAAAAAAATGAACATGACGTACGACGCCTAAGAGTACACAGTAAAAACTCATCTTATTGTAACGTATATAATTTATGAGTATATATCCCTTATTTTCCCTTTCCATTACCCTATTTATAATTTAACTGAGAGTAACGCAAACTTTTCATCGCCAACCACGGCTAACTAGGAACTACCCAGTTGAGCTGGTTGCTATAGTTAACTCGACTATATTGTAATGGAGGAAAACTAATATTTTGGTTATCTCTGCGCGTAAAGTTGAATAACAGATCAGTAAGAGATGAATATGAGATATACCAATGATTAAAATAAGATGGAATTTGAGAGTGTACATGCCCTTTGTCGTACACTCTGTGTACTTAGACAAAGTCGTCGTCATAGCTTAAATTAATAAGATTAAGATAAGTTTTGTCAGCTTCACTCACGCAACAGTTGCCGAATGGAGAATTTGAGTCTTTTACCACAAGGAGGAATGTATAATAAAGTAGACAAGTAGCTAAAGCAAATAGTTGTGTCACATAATAATATGTCAAGAATTAAATCCCAGTTGTCCCTGATCTTCGTTCTAAGGAGAAACTGTGTTTACTTCGTTTCTTATGTCTTGTTCGTAGTTACAAATCCCATCAGCCTAATTGCTTCTGCTCATTTACTTATAGTCAGTTGATTGGTTAACTCTTGATACACCATACAGGGATTACTGCATGGTATGCGTGTACTTTGGAGTTGTTTAAAGAGTTATTCCAGCTCTCATCCAATACAGTGATAAGCTGCCGAAACTCCCTATAAAATAATTAATTAATACTTTTTAGCTCGGACAGACAATTCATATTCAAAGAACACAATTTTCATGGTGTAAAACTAAATTAAAACAAAAAGAAATTCGTAAGCTATATTTTATTCATTACCTCTAAACTCTGTGGAGTTGATAGGGAAAGTAAACGCAGTCGATTCACATGACAAGGTCGACACAATAAGTGGCCCTCCAAGGGGTAACATCTTTTGTCCGGTTCATCCGTTAGTTGCATTCCACAGTCCTGATATTTAATTTTTTGTTACATCAATTCCATTAAGAAAATTAATTTCCAAATTCAACAGTCATAAGTCATACTTATAGAGTAAAAGCACAAATTATTGATAGAATTTTCGCAAACACGGACATATATAAATACCTCGCATGAATAGCAATCGACATGAAAGTCCTTGTCCATCGACACAACCCGTACTGTTTCTTCTGTACCCTGTAGAAATTTTTGACGTGTATTTAGGTTATTCTAGACAGCTCAAATCAAGTGGTAAACTACTAGACTTTATAAGTTAAATGCTTAAAACGTACCTCGATGGGAGTTATTGACTTTCCACAAGCTGCACATATTGGAGCAAAAATAGCGTGGTAGTCGTTCACGCAATAGATTTTATTATCCATATCCACTGTAAATGGTACTCCATCCAAACATTCATTACAAATGCAGCACCGAAAGCAACCCGG
>JAAXYX010004742.1:0-11904 GCA_036851915.1 Ptenothrix huangshanensis
AAAAATAAATACGAAAATTTCATGTAGTAACAGCAACAATTACAATACAATCGAGAGTGCTTTAGCCTTGAACAACCCGGGAAAGTCCATTTAACTAATATGACATATGAAACGATCCTAAGTGCATCTTAATGGCCAAGACGTTTTTCTTATCGCCTTCCTTTAAATCAAGTCATTAGTTAGTATTTGCAGTGTGCGGAACGTGTCAGTAAACTACAGAGATTTTGTTTACTCTGGCCTCGACTCGTAGGCATGAAGTCAGTCAAAGTGAACTAATAACTCCAGAGGTAATTACGCATATATCAATCTATGTATATATCTATACTATTTAAAACTCGTTTATTAACGCCAAACAAACTCTAATTCGTAATTTTGCCAATGGGATTTCATTCGTATTTCCTCATTGACAGTTGTATAATGATTTTTCTTGTCTAAATATACCTACATGAAGTTAAAGTACAATACAACCCAATTAAGTAAAAAACGATCCCACCTCTAATTACTAGATTTTTTAAGTATATTTGTTTTCTTAGGTTAATTTTGAGCTATTCATTCCAGTGACCTGAGTCGAATTCTGAGGAATCTATGAAGGATTGAAGCAGCCGATATACCACCTTTAAAAACTGTGATAAACTCTAATGACAATAACCATAGTCATGCTGATACAGTGTAATTGCCGTAAGCCGAACTTAATGGTTACTTTAAAACATTTTGTCTATAGAAAGCTACTTTAAAACAATAAACACCTCATTTTAACGAATCGAATGAAACTATTGAACTTTCTTCATATTTAAATTAAAAATACAACAGAAGTTGCATAACATGAAATAGCACAGCTATTTCTTATGCTTAAAAATCATGAAAGTAGGTCCCTGTTAGAAACAATTTTTTGGTATATTATTTCTTTACTTAAAAGTTCCGTTATGCTAAAATTACAATATTATTTGGTAAAGTACGTTCTACACTAAAAGCATGATTTTATATTTAAATTATACAAATTGTGGCATCCCGATAATAATTATATCGATTTGTAACCAAGACATAAACTCGAAATTTTTCCAGCATATGCAAAATGTGATTTTGTCACTCTTACCATAAATCTTTTCTTTGCAGTATTCAAGAGAGAAAGACAAACTTTATTCAACAAAATAAAACTTGACACGGTCATCCATCCATAACATTTTAAACATTTTCAGCTTAAACCTCTGATTTACATTATTTATAAAATGTGTAATTTGTAAATTCCGCATACAAAACTCGACGGCTCGATTAAGAATATTTGCTTCCGGAAAGTAAATGCTGTTTCCAGTTTCCACTGACCGGAAGTAAAAAAGGTGGGACTTTTGGAAATCTGCGGATTACGGAAGTTCGGATTACAAAAAACCAAATACATGCTAACCTAGGACTTCTCTGCACGGGAGGAGAAAAATGTTTGACTTTTAAAAATCATTGGCTTATCGAAGTTCGGCTTACGGCGATTCCACTGTACGTGACAACAGCCGAACTCACTAATGATTCCGAAATAGCATCAAAATTAGCTAGTAGCAGATAAGGACTATTGGTCGAGAGCAAAACAGGATTTTTTGTTCCAACATCGAGATTACATATAAGAGAATATCAGATTATAATTTACTAATGACAGTCAGCAGATGTAAGAACCTCGTTACAACATCATAAGCAGATTGTCAATGACACCAAGATCAAAGCTAAAACCAATAAGCAAGGACTTTGAATCTCTTCATACCTATGCATTACATGTATAATTACCTAGGTATTTCCATTCCGTAACAACCGAATCTTGTAGAAATTTCGCAATGGGCGCAGTACTAACTAGTAAGCAACTCCACTGATAGAATAGGTATCTAAGCATGAATGATTAAGCAACTCAATGTTCTCGGGCTGGATACATAAGATGGGTGATCAAATATAGGTAGATAGGTTATCACATTTTAGGGAAGGTTATCTTATACCCTAATCTAATGTCTTTCTTCCATTCCGAGTCAGCAAATGCAATGAAGATATCAGTACTTGCCCGTTGAAGGTAAGTGTAGATTTAATGTAAATGAAAATCAATGTCAATATCAACACTGATATCAATATCACGTAGCACCCAATGACTCTTAAAAGTCAAACATGCCATCATTTGGGTATCATGGGCTGTCCCCATAATAAATGGAGCAATATATGTATGTAATTTGAAATCTCAAAGTCCCAAACCAATGAAGGGTATTTCCTAATGACAATAGGGAATCAAAGTATCAAAGTAAAACAAAACAAAACGACGTATCGCAATACTAACGCTAACACATACAATCATTCTGACTAAGCTATTCTGTGTTTTCATAAATATTTAAATTCTGTTTGAACTAGCTAATATGCGAACGACTAAGAAACCAGATTACACAAGTTCTGACAGGATCAGACAGATCCTTGGAAGCATGGAACATCGCAGTATTTTAGCACAGAGATACACTATACCCTGTACATTTAGCCTATGCAAGAGCTAACTCGCAATATATCACAATTTTTATTTCTAAAAAACCATAGCGTGCAATAGATTCCAGCTTTGATTTGGGAGCGCAATACTTTCAACGTTTACATGAAATCGTAGGAAACTGGATGCAATGTGTACGTGAAGAGAAACACGCAACCTTACTTTTCTTGCAATCATATCATGTGATATTGCGATTCGCCAGTCTTGCACTTTGTTGTTCAACAAAACCCGCGAAGTTAGCAACTCTTTGCATTTTTCTTTTCTTTCAACTCAAACTTTTACGAAATGATTGAATTTAAAATGACAATGGCGCTAAATAAAACAAGAACATGAAATGTGTGATGTAATTACACATTTCACACATAAACAATCATCATGTTACAAGCTGTAAAATAATTTCTAAACCAAGTATCTACACCATTAAAAGTGGTGCATCGTTTAGGTCCAAAATCTACTAGAATTTGGTATAGGTAATCTTGGACTTAGGCATCAAAGGGGATCAAAGGGGATCTTTAATTCATTAAATACATCTGTGCATCTTACTAGTTATAGACGAATTCAAAGTTTATCTTGGACTCTGAGATGCACTTTAGATACGCCATACCAAATCCTAATATCGCTGCTGGATTTGCACTGTGTTTAACATGGTTTGCACCTTCAACGACGGCATATGTTGTGCTTTAAGAAGCCTTTTCTTCTACTTTAACTTTTTAATTTTTTTAATGTAATTACATACTAAGTCATGGATTAGGTAGTAAACAAAAACAATTACGCGGGAATTTCAAGAGCTAGATCCTGGGTACATTATTTATAAAGGATGTATGTAGGATTAATTGGATATAGTGAGCACCAATTTAACTGATGCAATCAAAAGCATAGTTTAGTTATATCATGTAAATGCACGCTCCATACAATTACATAATTATACATGACGTAAACAATAATAAACACAAGGCAAACATTCTTTCATATTCAATAAGTGTAATGTGTAGTGTGTAGAAGTAGTAAATCCAAAGTACATAATCAGGGAGCAGGTGACGCAAAAATTAATTATCAATTACACTTAATTACTCATATACATGTATTTCGCTTCCTCGAAATTCTTCCTTGTACTTTCTTCTTCATTACTGTATCCAAGGGTATTCTCATTCTTAGGCAATACACCATTATTGCTCAATTTTCTCCATACACAGATCCTATGCAGAAAAAATTAAACACTCATTAATTGCACACAATACGTTATGTTCGTATTTTCTTTCTACTCCGCAGTCATTTACTACAAACACACTAAACTTGTTCAAAGCCCAGAGGCCATAGTATAATTACTCACCCGTGTGGAAAGGTGCGTAGGTTCTGGTACTTACTGGTTCAACTTCAAGTGGCAAATTATGTACATATTCCTTTTGCATCGCAATACTCACCCGCAATAGTATCAGCACCAGGACCAGGACCAGAACCAGAACCAGAACCAGGATTACAACTAACAAGATATAATTGCATTTTCCGCTTACCTAACCTTTCCCTTTTTTAACCTCCTACTTCTTATTCTCCATCGTCACCAGAAAACGGGACAAGATTTACATGTGACATGTCGTGGAAAAATATGAATGATTAAGAGCTACACTGGTAATTTTCCATACTCTTCTACACTTCTCCTTTGTCCTTTCCCTTCGCCCTGCCTTGGTTAAAAAGACATCTGCTTTTTATACTATGTACTTAGGAGGATATTCATCCACACACTTACTTCTTTGATGAAGTGAGCATGGACATGGATTCATATATGTAAAATTCAGAGGAGAATAATCTTATCTTAAAAAGTGGTCATTGTGCCGTTGTCGATGGCGATGCCGATGCAAGAGCCAGAGCCAGAGAATGAGCCAGAGCCAGAACCAGGAAGTAGAATTTCTTAATCATCTCTTCCACTGCAAGCTCAAGTTCAATATACCCCATCATTATAAAGAATTCCTACATTATTCGGGTATAATTATTATATAATTATTAATTATATAACTACAGCAAACGTGAAAGACTTATTACCTGAAAGACAAAGGAGGGACACTCGTGCATTTGGCTTGGACTTCGACTCGAAAAAATTATGTGCATTACATGTACTGAACCAATAAGGGACAGTCAACTAGTCACTCACAGTGAAGTACAAGTGTAATGCTTCTAAGGACAGTGTACTGTACTGTATTTGATGGTATTATCGCATCTCATTAGCATTTCCGAAAAAGTCACTAGTAGGAGGAAAATTTGCCAGCTGTGCAAGCACATGTGGGACAGTGCGTGGAGTTTCCAATTCAAATTACTTTCTATCTGGAAGGTTCCTCGAGATCTTCACCTTCGAATCTAACACCATTGCAATGCAATTACAAATACGAGTACAAACATCAAATTATGTCCCCGAGTTCAAATGTTAATGCAAATGCAGGGTAGATCTTGTCTCGACCTGTCTTGAGTTGTCTTCTTGCATTTATATTTCTATTGACTTTGCATCGGTGGTATTGATAATGACAAAATACCTACTGAAGATGAGTGTGAGAGTCAGTGAGGATCTGAGCGACGAAAGTTGTTATCTTCTCTGAGGCTTTGTGACAGCTGACGAAGAGCTTAACAGCTCTGCCGCGACTACAATTTCATACCGGTATCATCATCATCCGGAATCGTATTATCTGCTGAGGAATACACACAAATGAAATATAAACATGAGATGCAATGTATTTATTCACATTCTGATTCTGACTACAGGTGTCTACTTACATATGATTATTATTACATATAAATAAGTACGTAGGTATGCTTTTAATTATAAATTCCAGCACCTTCCATTTCACGTTAATTCGAATGTCTTCCTAGATACACGCATCAAATCAGTCACTACATCAAACCACGCGTGTCAATGACATAATGACATTAAAAACAACCCTGTCAATATCAATATCAACCATCCAACCATATTTAAAGCGGCTTTCTTTAGCTCACTACACTACATAGTTAGTAGGTTGAGTAAATTAAATACCTATCTATGACGATTCTACGCAGTATTTCACCGAATGAAATTATTCAATCTTATAAAAAAGGGTAAGGTGGAAATTAAAAATGACAAGTGAATTTACATGAAATGGAGAAATGATTGCATCAGAAAGGAAATGAGAAAAACATTGTTTATGAAAAAATGCCGGGGAATACATAATATGTAGGTGTACACAAAGGGTGTTTTTCATTTTGGTGATTTAATTTAATTATTCGGTGAAATAAAAAACGACTTCCTTGAAATTAAAAAAATATTTGATCGGAAGGAAAAACAAATTAAAGCTCGAGTAAAAAAATAAAAACATTTAACAACATGGATTTACGTCTTAGTCTTAAGTATAGCTAATGCGCATCATGTCTTCATGTCTCGTCATCAAACTAAATCAAATCACATATATACATAATAATATGCTGGACGAAATGTCAACAAGTTGCTTTAGGTTTTGGCTTTATTTGGTCTTTGCTTTGGTCTTTGATTTGGTCTGCGTCTTCGTCTTGGTTTTGGTATTGGCATTCAGAGAGTGTAAATATAAGATCTGGAAACGGAATACATAGACTGTTCTACAATGTTCCGTTTATTTTCACACTGATTGTCCACTGTCGCAATAATTGACATTGATATTTAAACTGATATTCTAAAACCGGTTTGTTTACCTGACTCAAACAATGAGTTTTTTTATACTGCGACTGCGAACAGGATTCTCAGTAATAATTAGTATGTACTATACAGATGCACTTTTCTAGATGAGCCTATGCGGTGCTTATAGATCATACAAAAACTAATGATTTTTACTATGTTTTTCATTCCAAAGCAAGTTTTGGAAGATCAGATAGGAATTGAAAAAAGTTTCAATGATATCTCAAGTGCGAAAATGTATAATTAATTACGCATCGTAAGTTAAGAATCAAATTGGCGTATGTCCACTAACGGCTAGAAACTAATCCGTCCATGAATTCTTAATTGTGGAATAACTCAATTTGCTTCAGCAATTTTTCCACTTACCCCAGTTTGACAATTATGGGTAAATAATTCAGTTAAAACGGAGCCCGTTTTACTCTAAGTCATGGCTAGAGTATTAAACTATTCCAGTGCATAGTTTTGAGTAAAATATGACGAAAGTTTTTTCTAAAGGGATATAATATTATTGGGATTACGAAATACAGAAAAAAACCAGTTTTTTTCCAGAGGACATGAATTCAAAGCCGGCGGGTTTTTATCTTATCAGCAACGACGAGAATACCGTCATTTTACAAATGACAGAGAGAATAATTTATTCATCAATGTCAATTTTTATTCCCTTTACAAGCGTGACAAGCAAAAAGGGATTTTTGCAATCACATTTCAAATCACGTTTAAAAACTGTAAACGGCATATTGATATTCAACTAAGACTAAGGACCAAGGCTTTTCGGCAAAGTAAAAAAAACCAACAAAGGAATACAAATTAGAGAACCTTGTGAAATGTAACTTCTTGGAGTTTTTTTATATGTAATTAGCTGGACATTTCCATCTCAATTTTCATTTCTCCGCTTTGCCTTTCCACGAATATTGATTGCTGATATGAAAATGCAAAGCTGTATGTGTACCACGTTACCAAAAGACAAAAAATCGAACTTGAAAACGAAAAATGTTGTTCATCATCGTCTAAAAACTACACTGTTAAAACTCATCACAACTAAAATGCAAAAGAGCTATTTTGTTTTTATGTAGGTAATTTTGATAGCATATGAAGTCCATTTAAAAAAATAAAAAAAACTCTTCTTGCATTGTGAGATCCATTTTAGATGGACTGAAGATGCATCCTACTGGCGTTCATACATAGGTAATTATTTAAAATAGGATTAGTCACTGGGAGTTAGAGATTTATCAGCTTTTACTGTGTACAAACAGTTTTCTGTCGAGATTTTTCTAGGTTTTTAAAGCATCATTGTCCGGGATCATTTAAATCATCATCATCCCATCAACAGTTTAATATTCCACGAGTAAGAAATCACTCCGATCAAGTTTTAAAAGGTTTACATTTTATGCATCAAGGCATTACATAATGAATCCATATTATCCTACGCTTATCCTTATATCCCATTTTTATTCGTTGCTGAATGTAGAACAATGGGAAGGTTCAAAGTTAGACAAAGTACACCCTAAAAAGTAATGCATTTAAGATGCGCTTCAAATGCTACCAAATTGTGTTTAATAATTATTATAGTAATTGTCCACGTGGGTTTTTGATATATTTTTTCTGTTTCTACATTGTTGAATTTTTACAGTGTAGGAAATTCGAGAACGATCTACGCATTCTTACGAGATTAAAATACTAAAATGTGTAGATAAAAATGATTTGGTTAAAAGTATTCAAAATTCTTAAATATTGATAAACCTCCGTGGCATTTCCATAAGGGTGCATAGTATAAATGAGAAATGCGTTTTTTAGATAGGAGTAAATCCATTAGACTTACTAAGAGTCGGTTCGTTTGAACCCATAGGAACTAAACGTGAATGATGGATACTAATAAACTACATCGTGTTGATACTGATATTGATATTGATATTTGTATTTATGTTGACACTAGCCTAGTATGAAATTTGAAGCTGACGTACCCTATGACTACGACGAAAAAAATGTAAGAATGAGTGTCATGCCATCACCTCACGCGCCGCAGAATCTGATTCAGAATCGGAATTTAAATCAATTGAATATTTATAAGGGAATGAAAACGACGATGACAATGACTGCAACGACAACGAGTAGGTACCTACGCTAGCAAACGCACGTTGCCTGCATTAACTTTAGCTCATAGTCATCTTACATTCAGCTCAAATCAATTATCAATCATCCCTATCTGTACTTCGAAAGCATCACCATTAAGAATTAAATATCCTCACATCCTCCACTCATTGCATCATTTAATTCTTCCTAGGCAAAGGCAAGACAAGATATGAAATTGTAATTTATTCTCCACCTCCGTGACTACTTGCACATAATAAAATCAGAATCAAAATCCAAATCATCCAAGAAAGCGACAATGAGAGTGCCGCTGACGGCAATATAGAATAATGTAATTACCTTTATATAAACGAGAGTCAAGTCGAGGAATGGTAGATTCGAATAGGAAATAGAAATGAAGAAATAAATATTGCATAGTTATATGGATTTGCATCGAGGATTCAGTCTTGCTCACAACTTAACACTGATACTATAGTACTCCAACTCATGTTGACACTGACACTGATACTGGTACTGGTACTCACTCACGATATTTACATTGATCCCCTCAACTTAATATTGACGTTCGGCATCGACAACGATACCACATCGACATCGCATCGCCTGGGCTTGACGTTGCTTTGCGTGACTTTGAATTCGAGTTCGACGTGGACTTGGATTACGAATTGTTCGTCTCAGGTATAAATACAGCCGGTAAGACTCGGTTTAACATCAGTCATCAACTGACATTTGACCAAGTAAGACAGAAGCACTTCTGCAAGCACTCTTACTAGATCCACTTGTATAGTTACAAAAACTATTTTAAATACACGAAAAAAACAGAAAAATTATATTTTTAAAAGAACACGAAGAAAAAGGCTTCATAAAAACAGAAACATCTCGAAACGAATTCTCAGATTATATTCTTAACACATCATTATTCTCAAGGAATATTTTCACTCGTTTTTCAATCACAAAGAATCTTCAACAAGTCCACTGAAGTACCAAGTACCTGGGAAAAAGACAAAGTATCAAATTAAAGATAGTACGCCGACTTGAATTGAAGCATAAGAATAAAAAGGTAATTATTTACTTTATTTTTTAATAAATTGTTAAGCAAGGGTGTTTTATATTTCGCAAGGCTTAAGAATTAAAATAGAATTACCCATCTAGAAGCATTATAGAAGTAAGCTTGAATAGTCAATAGGAAAGTAACTACCTACCCAAAACTACACCACCACAAAGAATCTTATCATAGAATCCACAAACTTTTATCTTCCCCTTTCCATAATCTATCTACAAGATAGCTCACTTCAAGCAAGGACATTTTGGTCTACAGTAGCTAAATTGATTGTGTATAGCAGTAAATTGAGCCGATTCCGGTTCCGGTATTTAGTTTCTCCGAAGTTAGTGAATATGCCTAAGAAATTTCCATCTCCATCTAAATTAGCAGGAGAAAAATATTCATTTCTTATTCTTAGTCATTAGTCATTAGTTTAATGGTCCATTTAATTCGTATTTGATCAGTCAGGAGAATCGTTAATGATGATATTATTAACGTCATAAAATGCTAAAAATAGACTGTAGCTCCAAAATACTACTCAAATATTGACAGGCAGTGTGAACTGATAAAAGGATTGCTAACGCTAAACACACATCAAATAAACCATTTATTATTGTAATTGATTGCAGTTTACCCTCCACAAGGACAAAGGACAAGAATCATATTACCTCTATAAGAGTTGCAATTTATCATTTATATTTATCATCAATCGAATCGACATTTCATTTCACACCGCTTACTATATTCCATATAAAGAACATCGCAAACTGCACTCAAATTCCCGAATCAAAACTATAAAAAAAAACTCACTATAAACTACAAAGCAAAAATGAAGAATGCAAATGCAAGTACCTTTATCCCCTTCGCGTTCTCCCTGGTCATCTTTCTCTCATACGAAATCAACATGACGAAGGCTCGTTCAACCCAAAATGCTCACTTCAATCTGCAAACCGGCGGGGACAGAAACGTGGTAATAAATTTATAATTGGTCCTTCATTTAAATCCTGTATCAATAACAATTAATACACAAATAAAAACATGCATTAGGCACTGATAAATACTGGCAAACAAACTCAACATAATAACATAACTTATTTACTTTGGTTGCGAGATTACATACATAGGCAATTATTTATAAAAGTTGACTAATCAATTGATTTCTTTATTCTTTCCAGAATCCCAATCACAAAGAAAAGGAAGAGTGGATTCCCCATCCTCAGCACCAACTGATGAAAAACAACCTCGACTACGATGAAGAGCTTAGCGACAACGACAAAGAAGCAAAAGAGATCTTCTCCTCGATGATTGGAACAGGGAGTAAAATCGCCGACAAAAAACACATTGATAGCGAAGGTTCCGGACGTTCCGCCGACAACAACTATTTGGACGAAAGTTCAGAAGTCGCGGGTAAAACTGAGGGTAGCGACGGAAAGCTCAAGCCGTGGTTGGAAATTGATGTTTTGCCCAACCCCACCGAACGAATTAAGCTCCACAGCGATCCAGTCCTGGAATGTCAAGCAGTTGGATCCCCACCACCAGTCATTTACTGGTTGAAGGATGGCAAACGAATCAATAATGTAATAATATATGAATTTTATTTATATCCTATTTATTTGCAATTATTTTGAAGCATATGCAAAGTTTCTATTTTAATTAATTAATTATTATATTCCTTCCCAGTTTTTCATGCAATATATTTTCATGCCTATTATTAATTGTCTTAATTAATTTAATTACAGGTGCTAGCTCCCCGCTTACAAGAGCAACACGAGTGGACCAATCAAATTGATGATGAAGAGATTGCTGGGGGACGAATGGACGATCAACACGGATTCGTAATGGGAAGAATGAAGTCTAAATTAGTCATTCCTTGTGTCCGGCCAGTTGATGAGGTTCAGTACACCTGCGTAGCTGACAATGGAGTGATGGTAACTGAGGCTAAAACAATCATCAGTATTGAAGGTACTTATCATTTCAACATATCATCAGCTACACTATAATTACAATAAATTACATCTGTACTTATTCTGTGTTCTTGATTAATTTTTTAAATGCTACCAGAATTCTATTTTTCAAGTTATTTTTATTCTAATTATTTCAGTTGACGACCGATCAGACATTGTGAGACCCATCTGCGAGCGAAAATTCGACTTAATTGAATTCAACGTGAGACGAAAGCCGTTGAAATCCGCACCGCAAATAGTCACTGCGGAAACATTCCACATGGAGCCAATTGGCAACGATGTTGTGCTTCCGTGCAGAGCGGCTGGTTACCCAACTCCCGCAATCACCTGGCTGGGTTCTGATGGTTCTTCCATCGTTTCTGGAAAGAAGTACCAGGTAATTGCCATTTTCATTTTGGCATGCAATCATGCAATCATGAATGCATTACATATGCTAATTTTAGTCAATTATGAGCTATAATTATAGATACTTCTAGAATTAATTTCCTGGACACAATTATGTTGAAATACTGAAATTGGAAATATTCCCGGAATCGACAATTTAATGGCAATTGTGATTTCCTATTTCCTGACAATGTATTAGAAATCAACAATTTAAATTAGCTTGCCCCTATCGCCAATACAAAATAGTAGCTATGAGTTTGTT
>JAAXYX010004743.1:0-11903 GCA_036851915.1 Ptenothrix huangshanensis
ATTCCTAGACTGCACTCTACTCCAAATTCCAATCTTTGCAACAAGGTCAGTCTGTCACAAATGTTGCATCCAATTCACAACCATCCAATATAATCACCCATCCATGAATACATATAAATGCTACGAAGTAAAAGTTGTTCACAAAGTCAGTCTTCTAGAACCAACTGTATTAGAGATCGACACAAAAAATCATTGCTTCAATCATTCGATGCGATGGAAAAATGACAGGACAGAACCCCCTTGAAAAAAATAGTTGACTCCACCTCCTTGACATTCGTCACTGGATAAGATAATGAACCATCTGAAATCTAAAACGTACAGAAAAAAATATTGTGGCTGCGGCCTGTAGAAAAAACAAGGGAAAATTGGAAATAAGTATATAATAGCATGGGTAGTAAGTCGTAAGTAATAAGCTTATTAGAATCAGAACGATGCGATACTTTGACTTTGACATTTCCAATGGAGTCGATTGACAATTTACACATGTTATAGGAACAAATGCACAACAAAACACTTGTCGGTAATAAGCATCCCCACTCACATGTAACTTAAGCCATGCTCAAACGTATAATTTCTGTTTTCCACGTTTTACTTGATTAACTCGAATAAATGTGGACACATCTAATCTAGATCTAGCTGAAGCCAAATGCAAGGTATGTGGTCTACAAGTTTATCGTCAGTATCGCGATATTTATCTTGCATTTGAAATTGAAGCAAGGGAATTACCAGTACGGATACAAGTTGAGTTGAGAACGTTATTATTGTTTTCCAACATGATTTTCCCAGGCTAGGGAAACAGTCCTGGCAGTCATTGATGAGCCTTAAGAACTTTTAACTTTTCGAGTTTAGAGGAATGAGATTACAGACATTAGCATGCTTATCGTAGCTTGTCTGTAATGGAGCTGTATTGATGGTATGCAAGACATAACACTCAATCTTACAGGCTCATCCGTCATTAAAAAAAATTAGGTAAAAACCAAGTGCCTTTATGCACAGCTAGAAAACAGAAGTGTACAGAGTTTTCAGTAATTAACTCTCATCACAGTTGATGAGTGGTCGTCTTCATAGGTGGACTGAACAACAGCAGTTAACTGAACACCCCACCATTCCATTCCATTCCACACAAATACAATTCTGACACTGCGGCTCTTCTTACCTTACTATCAGAAAACAGGCGCAAGTTTCAACCGGCCCGGCAGGTCAGAGAAAAATGTGTGCAATATTCAAGCCACTATCTCTGTACAATGCACAAATCTAATACCATGTATAATGTATTGGCCAAACGGAGCTCTCGTCTTCAAGTCTATATGACAAAGAGAGAAGACATGACAAGAACGATAATTATATACGTAAGAGCGCTCCCAATTCCAATCCTCCCAAGGTTATGTGACATGAACGAAGCAAACCGTCCCGTCCGCATTTTCCGTTTCTCTCTCTGATGACCATGCATTCTCCCAACTGTGCATTCTCTATTATCTTCCATCTCTCCTACCTTAGAGGCACATCAATTTTTGCGATAAATAAAAGCCATTCATAAATCTATCGAAAATATGATACTTTGCAGACGATGCTTGTCTTCGTCTTGGACTTTCTACCTCTTGGATACCCTATAGGTAACTCCGCTGTACTTTTTGCACGTATTTATTTCAACTATGTAGTTGCTGTGGTTGTCCACGGAACATATGGGCCGTGTGGATGCTCAATGTTCACTTGATACTTTGACCTTAGAGGGAAATCCATTTAAAAATTAATCATGCCTTCTAGTTTGCATGCACAGAGGTGTTGGTTTGGTGTTGCGAACGAAACCCGAGGATCTTTCGAGCACTTGTTTTGTACAGCTAGTTATGATTTTGAACGGATAATAGCTACTGTCTGTCATTACCCAATGTAGCACATCAGCGTACCACCTAATATCCTTATAATCAAATAATCATGCAAGGGAACAACAAGAGCACGTAAGTCTCTAAACCAAGTAATTAGAGTTAGTCAAGGAAAAATCCACATACCTCTTGATCTGAGCGTCGGCCTCACCACAGCTGGATCCAGACGGTGAACTCATTTTGACTTGGTTGCTTGCGATTAGATGGATGCTGGCCACGGTAGTTCTTTCCAGTAAGATTGCAGTTGCGATTGAAATCGAAAAGGAAGACGCGAACACTTGGTAGAAATTTGGTATCGGAAACCTTTTTCAATTTTCAAGTGAAACTTGGTATTCGTTGCAAGTTGCAAATCGTAATTATCGAAATGCTGATGATGAGTGCAAGTGAAATTGACTGAGAAGCAAACTCGGATTATGAAAGTGACCAGAGTGAAATTTGAATAGAATTTTTAGATAATCGTAACGACTTCAAAGGTTGCTATTACAATGTTGTTTACCGTCTGTCTGTCTAAAGCCTTATCGAATGCAAACTGAGCCCTGAATGTTAGTTTTACTTTGGAGCTGCCTCAATGTCGTACCTTTCTCTGAATTGAACACAAAATACAAATATACCATGAGTCATGTAAGGTAAAGCAAGCAGGGAAGCAAGGGAGCAGGCCAAATCGGTCTCTACATCTCTTTGTGCATATAGTTATGTAGGCAGTATAGGCACTAGACTAGGCTATATCATGTGCAGTTGCAGTACCATGTGGATTGCGTTCTCTGTACTCAACATCATGTCCTCACAAGATATAAAATACAAAAAGTCCCTTCACAGTTCTTTATTCTTTCCAGCCCTAATCAAGTGCAGGGAGATACATACGAGCCGGTATTATTCATCCTTAGAGATATATACTGAGTGACATCACTAAAGTATAGCCACCATCCACGACCATTTACGAGCAAATAAAATATAGGCCTACCGGTACACCTATATACTAATAATATAGATACGAACATGTACAAGAGGGTTCTGCGAGTGACTGAAAGTGCAAGTTGTGTCTATAGAAAATGAAATGAATAAAGCTACTCCCGAGAAGCTTGTCTCTCGTCTGTGACCCATTGCCAAATCGGGTTGGTTACATTTTCTCATTCGACACTCACTCACAAACTACATGTAGCAGAGGCGCGAAGTATTGCATACACAGAGCATTGTTCAATGCAAGAATCCCACACGAATCCAACGTCCCACGTGTGGCCCGCTTTCGCTTTTTTTCTTTACAAGATCATTACATTGGCCTGTCAAGTTGCTCTTTAACATGTTTATAATGCAATAATGAACGGACATCTTTAATCTGATTAAGACTCTGCACGTAGATGCACAAGGCAGAGAGAACAGTGGACAGTCGGCTCCACTCGAAAAGGTATGAATTTTGTGAAGAAAATATCTGGTGGTCAAATCTTGATACGTCTGACAACGCTTTCAACATAGTTCAGTGCTCAGTTGAGGAAGAGGGGGGAGAAGGGAAATAGACATGACACTACACTCCACTACAACTACAACAACCGACTCCAGCGTAAAATATGGAGATGCCAACATGCCTACATGGAGAAGAGAGCGAGTCGACAGTAGACAGTCAGCTGGAAGGAATGAGAACAAAATAATATATCTGCGTATCTATACATGAGGCCGTGGTGCGTACGGTTTACGGGAGTCGGAGCCGGGAGCTTGTGGTGGTGCACGCGGAAGCATCCAACTAATGCAATATGCATCCAACGCAGTCTGGTATTTCAATCGATTTTTTTACGTGCCTTCCACCACCCTCAACCTCAACTAACCTAAGCCGATTTTTGTTCGAGAAACGAAAACGGAATGAAAAGACGTAGACAACAAAGCAAAACTGTTACCCTGTCACCATTTATTTATTTATAATATCAAAGGGGCCAAGTTGATTTTGTGAGGAATACTTAATTCCATCCGGACCACTCAGAGTACAGTACACTACCCCAGTGTGGGATACCATACATACATACAGCATACAACTATCCCTCTCCATCTCCCTGGGTACTTATGTGCAACAGTGCAATGCAATGTAACGTGGAACGTGGAACGTGCAACTGTAAACATGAGGCGAAAGGAATGAGCGCTGGAAACAAGAGGAGACTTCAAAATGAGTGTTTAAGTGTATTTGGGTGGTGAGTAGGTAGCATGCAATATGGTTGGCATAAATAAATATAATTGAGCAGTTCCATTCCCATCGTTATCGTTGGATTCTTTCCTTTGGCCACTATGCTGCCTTGCCATGCCACCCTCTTGTTCGGTAGTTGGTCTTGGTCTTGGTACGTATACGCATTCAGGATCAGGACATACGGTCACTGCCAGTTTGGTTTGAACTTTCATTAGGAAACGAGCAAAGTTTTGTTGGAACCGATCGAACGCACTGTATTTCACTATGCAATGCAAAACAAACTCTGACTTTGGAGCAAGTAGTAGCGAGTAGCGTGAAAAAAAACATAAGTTTCGTTTTCGTGGACAAGACCCTTTATCTGTGTACCGGAAACTTTTGTCTTTTCTCTTTTGCCTTGTGCTCAGGCTGTACACTGTGTGCTGGAGCTGGAGCTGGAGTTGGAGCTGGTGCCGGTGCCGGTGCTAAAGCTGCGTTCTATTCTACATGAAGCCATCATGCCAACAATAACAAGACTGAAGGCAATATCTCGTAGACACGTAGTCTGCCTGCGTAGCCGAACATCCCAGTCTAGGATTCTCATATGAAAGTACCATTAGAAGTCGTTTGAATTGTATGAGTCATGTTTATCTAGAATCGTAGCGATAGTGGTGATGTGTCAGCTCCGAACTTTACCTTGCACTTTCATTCCGACTATAGTACAACTCTGTTTACATACTCCACGTATCTATTCACAGTCACAGTCACCATCTTGAACTTGAGAGTCAGACAACTGCACTAGTGTGATGAGGGTAATGCTTAATTTAGTTACGCTTTATTCTGTCCGTATGCACAGCAGCTTAGTTTAGGATTACGATGCAGACACATTGCTCGTTACGTATAATTACGGAAAGTATGAGTATGAGTCGTGGGGTAAACCCCTTGTTGATAACTACGTATACAACGCTTTTCGTGGACAAACCAATCTGTCATGTAGACGTCAACTGATATTAAATTGCATTTCCTTTCCCGCAAAGCAAGTGGATTAAATCCGAGGACAGGACCTACTGCAGTCCTAGTCTACTGTCCACCGTCTATCAGAACCAGAACCAGACTACCCTGACTCAACTGGGCTGGTATCCCATCCTTTATCTATTCCCACATCAGTACATCCTTAGAATCTACACGCGAGGAGCGACTGAACTATAAGCAAAGTACACTAATCTTCGTCATGACTCCACTCCGGACGACTCGGGCATAGAGTACCTACCATAGGAAATACCATTTTCATTACGACCATTAACAGGATTAATTATTTTCACCATTTCAGATTTAATCTGTTTGCCTCTAACCTAATCTATATACGTTACTGTTACTATTACTATTGCTATTACTATTACGACTGATATCGTCGCTTTGCTACTACATACTACAACATTGAACATTCACCATTATCAGTTTTACAAGGTGATATACACGTCCTTACTCGTGAGTTTCTACGGTATCTTCATGGAGTGAAAAATTAATTTCCTAATTTTATTGTGTAACTGCAATGACTATGTATAAACACATAAGATACATACACGATAAACTAGAAAATGAATTACCAAATCAAACAAATTCTTAACTAACGGTACGTACACTACGCAACTATACACGGCCTTTACAGATATTCATGCAATCGTATTAGGTACATATAAGAGAGAACAGAGAGCAAGCATGCCAGGTTTTCTTTGAATTCATCCAAACCTGTCTACATAAGTACTTTCAATAATAATTATTGCAAGTGAGCAGCAAACACGTAAGATGCCCAAATATGGGAGGAAGCAGCAAAGATTTATGAATTATTGAATTCATGCCATTGAAGGATACACATTTGTGGACTCAAGACTGAATACACTTTCATGACTGAACATTAAAGTTATTATTCTCTTTGTACATGGATGCATGGTAAATGGTAATATGGTAAGATGGGAAGGTGTAGACAATTTGCTGAGCAATTGCTGCTATGAGCAATTTCAACCATGCATACATACATTTATGTGCGTGGTAAGAAAATGCACTTGCAGCTGTTGTACATATCTACGCATCAACCTTACGTAATTTAATTCAATCTCGACAATACATGGATATAAAACAAATTATAATTGACACTGTATTTACACTTTATAGTCATTGTTTTTTATTGGATAAACTTTGCATAATTGATGGCATTGTGGGAGTCATAAAGGAGGCATTTGTGAATTTTCACTGCTGTCGATGTGAACATGTAAAAAGTGAAAAAGCGGGATCTAAATGCCAAGTGAACCAGCAGAAAACCACCCCTTAGAGACAGAGGACCTCGTAAAGACATTTGAACGGTTGAGTGTAGTGTGGGTAAAAGTATTTTTGCACTTTGTACGAGTAAGCTATAGACACCATATTCGCTTTGTTTTTCTTTGAGAGAGCGCCTTCTTTATGATTTTGTTGTTGTCTAGTCTAGCCTAGTCTAGTCTAGGCAGTTTGTAAGCTGAACAACGCGTCCTCGTGTTTCTCCTGTAATGTCAGCAAAAGCTTTTATTTTATTTTTACAGCTATTGTAAATGCCTAAACGCTTACAAATGTTTTGTACTGAGTTTCGCAAAAAAATGGACAAGATCACCTAACTTTGGTGTCCTGGATCGTTTTGGGAAGAGGAAAACTGACTTGAGGATGAGGACTGTAACCTGCTCAGGTCTACATACAGACAGGGGACTATGCAAAGTTGTTACCTCAGCCCGAGATTTTATGACCGGTAAGTACATAAGGAAAAGTAGGTTTGACGAGTGACGAGTCCAAATTATTGACATGTTGTTTACAACTACCTTCCCATGTATACAAGGCACAGCGGAAACAGAAACGTGCAACTTTTTATGAAAAGAAAGAACAGAAAACGGATTATGAGAGTTGGTGAGTTGGTGAGTTGGAGTTGGAGTGTAGCTCAAAGTTCCCCTTCGAGTTGAACGTTGATTCAATACGCTGATATAGAAAGAATTCTCCGTAAAAGATTCTTCAGATTTTTGGAACCAAAACCATGCTTGCTTAATATATTTTACTGCAGTCACTTTTTTGACTCCATGTAGCGTGTATAAAAGGTATATGTATGTGGTGGGACGAAGCTTTGCTTTCCGAGTAATCTATGGTATATGTAATGGGAATAGCAGGCTTGTTGTCGTTGTCGCATCGTGTGTTGCTGGGGAAAAATGCGATCGCTATACTTACCTACATAATCTATCTACATACATGACTCCCCAAGATTTTATGATGATACGGCAGCCTTTAGCGAATTTCTTGTTCTTCTTCGTTGGTCGTTATTGATACAACGGGGAAAAAGCCTCTTGCCATTTCGCCATCAATGAGTAGATAAATGATAACGCACGCGGCAAGGAAGAAGCTCATGCAAGGTGCATAGATACATATATAGGTATTGTACATTGTACACATAGTTTGAGTTAAGACTTGCTCCGAACTCGCACATGAGTTGTCGCGTAGGTACCCATTTTCGATGGGAACAAATCGTTTGGGATTATGGATGGAGTACCCCCACTACAATTGCATTATTGCAGACTATGTACGACAACTACAAATTATATCTTCCCACACGTTTCCTTATCTTATTAATTTCTCCAATCCCAATCAACATGTTACTAATAAATTCCTAACGGTTTTTTCAGAATTCTAAGTCACATTAACATAGATTTGTATCAACTTCAACTCAAAATCGTTTCTCCCTGGGATTATTCATCTTATTAAATGAATGTATGTAGGCAGTGAATTGTAATCGTAACGGCGAAGTAACTTCATTTTCGATTTTACAACTTGTGAGCTCAAAATGTTGACATTCTTTCCTGTGAACGAACACAGTGAGGAGATCCCCAATGCACTATGCTCACAAAAGAAACAAGAGAAGGGTTCAAGCACTTTGGATCGGAGAGTGAGTGCGTAAAAGTTTTTATTTCCTCATGAAATAAAAATATACAGCTGGATTTTGACTTGCATAAGTGCCAAACGTTGCTGCATAAAGCATTTCTTTTCCTCCTCATTACTTGTGAATAAACATAAACATGGCCAAGTTTTACGCCTAACTTAAATGTTCGAGACAAGTGTGTGTGTGCTACACTTAACATTGAATGCAGGAGACAAACTTTTATACTATTCTTGTTTCCGACTTCCCAACTTCCCTTTTCATAAGATGCAAGTTCAAGTGTACTGAATTGTAATATGAAATCGAGAATGTGATTTCTTGGATATCATTCTGATATTTTTATGACTGCGCGCTGTGCCGAGATGACTCAATCGTTTTTTCCACATTATAAATTTCTACTCCTGATTCCCAACTTTACGCATTAAAGTTCATTTGAGCTTACAGAGGCAGAATAATAACACTAGCTGACTTCCTTATTGGTCAAAAAAATGAAAAACCCGAAATCGGAAATTAAACTAGGTGGCGATGGATTAGTGGGATAATATTTATGCTTGCACATACATAAGTCAATAACATTGGGGTGGTCGACCATTCAATATTTTTTGTTTGGTGTATAGTGCAAATAAACGGTACTCATAGACATAATTTATTCATTACTTCATAAAATTTCCGTCAAGAAAAATGCCGAGTTTGTACAAAAATGCTTAAAAGTTGCTACTTACACCTACAAAAACTCCGGTATACTGTGGTACTCAACGGTATTCCTATACCTACATATATAGTATCGCGGTAGTAAGTAGCAAGCAGGAGTATACCGCAGCTGATTCATAGAAACATCAACGTAATCATGGGAATAAAACCTGTTTCTCCAACAAACTAGGAATAAAAATCCCTATTTTAGCCTGACATTCAAATGGCAGCCGCAAAAATCAAAGCAAAGCAAAGTAAAGCTAAGCAAAGCTAAGCAAAGCAATTGTAGTTTTGAGCAATCTCAAATCTTAAAATCAGAAGAGCCTTCCACACGAAAATGTCAAGCTCGCTCCTTATTAGCCATCCCGCCTTAGCCCAAGCCAAAAATGTCATATTTCAAATCCACAAGTACAAAGTAGGGAGGACAAGAATAAACAACTTACTTTTCTTTATGGCTTCTTCATCATTATGGTTATTATATTAGGTAAAGTTTATAATTGTGATCGATAATCTTGTAAGAGTCCAAAAAAGTGCTGTGGTGTATGTGAGACTGTGACCTTGGAATCGCAAACATATATTCTTCTTTAGTCACAATGTACAGGTAATTTGCCAGTCTCTTTCAGCCTCTTGACTTTTAAGTCTATGATTAGAACTTAGGGAAGGTAATGTAGGGTAAGGCACCTACCTACCTTCCTTTGGATATGACATGACCTTATAATACTTATATATCAGTAAGTATCAGTAAATATCATTGTCCGTTTAATGCATGAATCACATCAATTAGCTCTCAATATGCATGGATGATGATGTCCATAATTTTTATCAGATACTATAATTATACTTTCCTTGGACCTTGGTAAGCTATGCCTCAACTTGAACTACAAACACAAACTATAGTACAACTACAAGGAGTTAGAGTGGTGAGATATTTAGACCCGCACCATGTGCACACACCTCAGGAACTTACCTACATACATACATAGTTGCATTTATTTGCTACTCACAAAAAAACGGTACAAGGAATTGAGTTAAGAATGAACAATGGATCTATAAAGAGACTATTATGGTGGAATTTAAATAAGTTACAATTACATAGAATGAATGTACCTCAAGCGTGATGTAATTTGTAATTCCTTGGGGTTTAGTACTAATTACAATTGTTGCCACCTTCAACTCGAATAAAAACGACAGAGCGTTTCCAGCGCCGTGGTAGTTGTAAAGCGCTTCTTTTGGTCTACAATACTTGAATCTGTAGCATCCACAAAATTAATTGTATGCATTAGTATTATTGCGTTACTTTTACCACATTACCATTCCTATCACAACTCGAGAGTGCATTATGACACATTCACATAAGTAAGTGTCCAATTATCCTACGTATTTACACTTGCCAAACAAGGATCTACTCTACACTAAATAAACCAGGTAGGCAGCAAATAGTGATTTCGTTTCACTCCCCACCTGGCGAGTATAAAGTGGAAGTCGCTCGTGAGCAAAAGATGGCTCGCCCACATGCTCCAATACCATCACACCAGTTGAGCAAAATATCATTTCCAAAACAAATGGGACTTCAACTTAAACTGGATTTGTAATATATTATGTACCTAGATGATGTATGTACACCACACTCGAAGTTCATCTTCCATTCTCTTCCCAGCATTGAAATATCCAAGTAATAATTATACGTGGTGTGGAAAATCCATACTATTCAATAGCAACATCGTAACTCACCGCTTAAGTACTTAAATCCCTTTTTCGCGTAATTAGCTCGACTCATGATGCCTTCCTACAGAAAAATAGTCATAAATATCAAATTCTGTGTGAAAAATCAATCTAGTACGAGTTTGATGAACGACGTTCACAGCACTGTGGGTGCAATTATGTTGCGTTGTACATACGATTGTACGGTTCAATCGTGACGCCTTTGTAATTATTGGCTAAGCATACCTAATTAGCTTTAGGGATTACTTACACAATACATATAAAATCGTCGGTTATGGTTATTCTGTAATTACTTTCGGTGCCTAGACAAAACAACAGAAACTTAATTCAAATTATTCCGCATGTTTAGTCAAACAGCATTGCAACGCAATGACATCGTAAACACTACGTTTATATTTCAACTAGGTTTTATTCCATCAATTTTATGAATATCGACAAGCAGCAATTAAAAACTTTAATCGCAAAACTAAAAAGCATTAAATAGCTAGAATTCATAAACATATACTTTATTTGTTGATGTATTATCAGGATTTTTCCCAATCTCGTGCCTCATTTTTGGCCTGTGGCAATCTCTTGATTTTCGTGTATTTTACCTAAACAATTTTCGATTGAGAAGGCAGACTGTCACCTTTTTGTTATAAAGTGTACTTAATTAATTAGTATTTGAGGGTAATTCTACCGTTAGAATTATTTCATAGTTCGAGTTCTTTTTCCCTTTCCTCATTATCTTCGGCTATTTCCCCATCGTATAGTTTTATTAAATTAATTTAGGAAGCGTTGCTCTATCACGACTGGGGACTTTCCTCTCATATTTGAAAAGCGGAGTAGCAACTCTGACAACGACAACACTGAGTATTCACTGTACCCTGACCTGTGTACCCAGGTTCACGTCATTGAACTTTAACCTATTAGAAATAAACCAATTTTTTAAATCAATTGTTCATCTGTTATTTAATAAGAACGGTCCATCCACCTGAACTCGAATCCTCCAACGACTACGACTCTAGTGGCACCAGACATAAATAAGAAGATAAGAGGGTCGTTTCTGGGATTGGAGTATAACGAGTAAAATTTATTACTATTTGATCAGTGCCTAAAATAACCAAAAAATGATTATATTTCGTCGTTGAAGAATGAAAAAGAGCTAAATGCAAAATATGAACCCCAGAAGAAACTGACTTTCCTTGAATCTCCATTCCAGGATCTACTTTTAGGATGAGTGAGACTCTCTCATTGTTTCTTTGCTCCTTGCCTTCAGGAGGGTATGTAACAATTCCGTATTCCCCTTGGGAAAAATAGTTTCTGAAATTGAAAGTGGAGATGGCTTTCTTCCCAGCTTTATAAGCCAAAAAATTAAATCCAAATTGAGGGAGAGTAAGTTCTGATAAATAATGGTGCAGGCACTTCGATGAAATCAGAATTGGTCAATTTTGGACTAGAATTGAAGAAAACCTAAGTTTTGCATTTTGCTTTGTTATATACAACATTCCTTACATACTGGTAGACTTACATTGTCTCCCATTTT
>JAAXYX010004744.1:0-11903 GCA_036851915.1 Ptenothrix huangshanensis
GTTTAATTTACCAATGTGAATAGAACATTATGTAGTGGAAGTGGAACTTGTAAAATATACAATAATTTGTACTATTTTAGTCTTGGCATTATCATTTCCTGAGAATTGCTGATAGTGCAGATTAATCAGACAAAAATGACTAGAGATCATAGTTAGGTAGGTACTTAATAATTTGAGGCCTTATAATATTGAATGAACTCTTGTGAGATGACAATCCTTGTTACTATTAATTACTCTTACATAAACATAAGGATAAGGACAAGGAGTTTGGAGTGTTAAGAGTTTTATTTGCATCCATGTAGGTAATTATACGTGCTTCACGGCAGCAGCCACGGGCCTAGGCCTCGGCTCCGTCTCGATGTGTTCAATGTTCTGACTAGTGAGTGTTTCTGTGTACAGCGTAGACTAGACTGACTGTGGCAAGCCAACGGTTCTACGGTTCTAACCTAAAACTAAAACGTAGGTAAAAGACAACTACTATTGCTTGCGTACTACGTGCGGTCCCAGACCCATACCCAGTCTCACTCAGTCCCTTGCCTAGTACAAGAGAATCAGAGTGCATTTAGTTTAGTGGATAGAAACCCTGAAGAGTCTCGACTCACACACGAGAGAAAAGAGGGCCCAGAGTTGGAACCAGTTCACCATACGCAAGTAGAGAGTTACAGACAGGGAAGCGGCTCCAGAAACTTAAAGCTAAAGCCGAAATAGTTTTTTTTCTGGGAGGAGGGGGCTTCCCAAACTCATCCATATCTTCGCAGGCTCCTTTGGACTATTTCCACGCCTCACATACTCAACCTTTCCATTCTTACTCCAGAGCCAACAACGTTGACATCCATTCTCATCTTGAATACTCGCGAGTCAACTCCAAAGCACGGTCTCCATCCTCGACGAGAACCAGAACCAAACCTCCAATCAAACCAGCATATCTTCCTACACCAACCAACCAAACCAACACAAACCAACACGAGAGAATAATCATATTTTTATTTACTCTCTGCTTCTCGTCCCACTCACACTTCAACTAGCTCAGCTTCAACATTCATTCAGCTGGCGTAAATATTTATATATTTATATATATATATCACAGCATCCTCATCCTCATCTCCATTATCATCATCAGTTAGCAACAGAAGCAGCAGCAACATTAATTGTGTCTCACAATTCCAGTTGGAATTTCAACCCGATTTGTAATTCTTTAACGAAACTCGGGATTCATCCTATTTCCACATCACTTCTGACCGCCTGTGTCAGTGTACAATGTGTTCAAGATAACTATCAACGTTCCGGTGAAATTTTGAGAGCAAAGACAGTACCAGTCAGTAGTAATAATAATAAATAGTAATTATTGCTGTATGGTAAAATCAAAAACTGTAATCACCTATCAATAGGAAAAGTGTCAGTATTGAAACTGTCAACAAATCAAATCATCTTATAATCGTCAGTGGTTGTTTTGTTTGTGGATTTTTTGTTGCATGTCTACAAGTTTAATTGCATGCAGTTATTAGTCACGTCAGTATCAAATTCTAATTCAAAATCAAATTCAACGCCAAAGGCACCATCCAAATCAAGTACTATCTCGTCATAATCGACAGTACATGTGCTTCAAATTCAGGTACGAACAACGTTTATCATACTTGTACGTCTACTTCGACTTCAACCCTTGCAAGTATTAGTACTTGTTCAGAAGATTAGGAAGGAGAAAAAAATCAACAACAAAACGTAAAAGCTGAGAGGGAGAAAAGGAAACTAATAGTTGGAGGATCAACTATAAAATAGGTGTTTAAAATCGGAAGAAAGTTACCAATCCCAGAAAGAATTCAAAATTGGCGACTATTGTTTAGAGGGACTGGAAAGTACAAGATAAGTAAGCATTGATTGATTGAATCAACTTAATTGTTGATTTGATTTGCAATGTTATCGGATTTCAAACTGCTCTCCGGAGGCACTGCAGACGTGCTTGCATCCAAAATGCTCAAATCCAGCGGAAACATCACCAAGTCAAAATCATCACTATTCACAGTAGACTCCCTGCTCGCACCGAAAGATCTGCAGGAGTTTAACGATTTGTCACCACCAGCCACACCACCCAGTCCCAGTCAACCTCCTACGTCCGCCACTGTTCTAAAACCATTACCGATGCCAAATAGCCCCATTTTCCCACACTATCCTTTTGCATACCCGGGTAATTTACTAATGCCTGGCTTGCCCTTTCATCCACATCCGGCTTCTATTCATTCGTGGCATGGAATTAAATTCCCTACAAATATCAACGATATCCCATCAAGTAAGTCATCCCTTTTGTTCCCTTTGCTTCCTATTCTATTACATTGCATAGGATTGGGTTGTATTGTATTGTTCTTGTGCTACAAGTTTTGTTTTGTAATGTCTTTTACCACGTTGTTTTGGAACTATAGTTTTTAGGAGATTTGGAATTTCGAAATAACTATATAAGAGTTATGCATAGCTTCTTAAACACACCAGTTTTAATTGATTAATTAAATCTGAAAGCTAAATCTTGTTTAAACTATCAACTTAAATTAATACTCTGGTAGTCAGTGAAATAATTAGCAATTGACTTGTAGCAATAATAGTTTGTAATAGCGGAGTGGTTCAGATACTATTTAAACTTTAGCTGATGGTATTAGTATTCCGTTCATAATTACATGCCGACTGCTAATTCAGGTACCACCCAAACTGCTTGTACGTGGTCATTAGAAACTAACATGGCTCCCCCAGCTGTTCATATCTAATCTGTTAAATGCTTTAGGTCAGAGAAATCAAATAGACGGTAGACTTTTTCTCCCAAAATGCTCGAAAATAAACGCAGATTAACTTATTATTATTACAATTTCGTGCATAATATATAGTTAGTCCGATAAGGAGCAATAATTAATAATGCATTTATTGGTAGATACAGTTGTAATTCAAATCGAAACGAATTTGTTCAGAAAGACTCATACTCATGACTAATGGGTAGCTAACTGTGAATCAAGTTTTTCTTAGGAATCTTAATACGATGGGTGTACCTAATACTGGTGTCCGCAATAGTATGAATGATGATGAATAGAGTGGGAAATAGTGTGCAAAAGTCAATGTAAAAGTAATGAATGTTTTGTTTGTTTCACTTAGGTCCTTCCAATGAAGTCATCCGGAGGAGCAAAAATCCTGACACCTATGAAGTGCACCCTGAGAAAACATAAACCAAATAGAAAACCTAGGACACCCTTTACCACCCAACAACTTGTAGCTCTTGAGAAGAAATTCCGTGAGAAACAATACCTATCAATAGCAGAACGAGCAGAATTCTCATCATCTTTAAATCTCACAGAAACACAGGTAAATATGATCACATTTGTTTTGCTTCTCTTTGTTAGCATTGAATGCAGCCGATATAATTATTTGAATGCTTAGTGGCTAGACTCAAAGATTGTTTCGTACAACAAGGAATACTCTCCTCCATTCGCTCTTGTAAATCATCTTTGTCATAATAATCATCATCGTAATCATTGTAGTAGGTAGTCGTAGTCGTCAATGTTTCGGGACGTTAATGGAAATGACATTGTTCATCTTTCATTCATAGTTCAATTAATTTTATCCTCTCCAGGTAGGTCCATGAAAACTAAGCCGCATTTCAACAATTAGACGCCATTAAATGGCAGGAACAATAACAATATCAATAACAGTATCAATGGCAATGACAATACAAACAAGTGTGTAGAGAATAGGAAATACTTGTGTGGTATTCAGCTTGCTGTCTACACCAGTGTGAATCAAGGAAGAGCTTAAATTTTGTGCATGGGTGGCCAGTTCGTAGATGACAAGTTTCAATCTGCTTGCCACATCAAGTCATAATTTTAATTTTATAATGATGGGTCAGACAGGAGACAAAGGTAGATACAATGGTTGATGGTTAATAGTTGACGGTTGATAATTGATGGGTGATGGTTGAGTGAAGCCTAGCCATCAAAGTTTAAGAACGAAACATGGAAAAATTGTATCTGGAATGATATTTATATACATGTAGGTAGAAACTTACATAAAGTTAGCATGAGGTCAGCGTTGATTTTCCTCCTAGTGTGGATGACAGCGGGAAGGAGTCATAGAGTCATTCAGGCATTGATACAGTCCATTATATGGAGCCTATTCACTTGTTCCTTCAGAATACTAACCGATTTCAAGCAGGCTCTTGAACGTGGACAAGGAATTCATAGTTGTATACGAACAGTCTTGGTCTTGGACCTGGGAACTTGGCTGGGTTTGTGACGTGTGTGTGTGTTCGATGTGTGTCGTCATTCTAATTGTAAGTAGTTAAGTGGAGTGGACAAGTGGACCTTAAGAGTCCCCCGTAAGGTTCCATTTCTTGGGAAAAAATCCTTAAAATTGAAGGAAACTGAAATGGGCGGTCTTCATTCCTCAAGAGCAGTTTGTCGGTCCTCTTTTTTAAATTAAATAAAAATATTATGTACACTGCTTTTGCTATTTGAGGCATTGGCATTTTTGAAATGATGAGAAAGTGTTCTAGTGTAATTTATTAGTAGCAGTGTCCACACACAAATAGATCCCAATGCGACAGTGCCCATAATTGTATGATTGTTATTGTTATTGTTAAAGGATAATTAGTGGGTGTCGGTCTAGCATTAGTGATATGGGTTCTCCATTTCAAATGGTCAAAAGGGATACGCCGCCAAAACAGCGGCAGCATTGTATACTTTCCTTTGAAATCTATACCTATGCGTAGGATCATATCGAATTAGTAAATATGTAGTAATTTCTTCATATTATCTACTTAGCTCGACGACGTCGTCGTCGTCATCGTCGTCTTCAGTAGGACTAGTGAGTCCACTTTCCGACAGAATAAACTATTTATGATTTTCTATTTCTACAAAACTCTTGTCATGTACAAAAGCTAGTACTCACTGACTTTGCCCTTATAGAAAACTAGTTAATTATGCATCAGCGTATTTATTTAGTGGTCTTGAGCGCGTTGCAAATTATCAGGCCACAAGTGAGTGACCGATTGTTCAGCATACATTTGCACACGGGTAAGTAACAACTATCCAGAGTAAGAAGAAGGCGTGTAGGTGTAATCTATTCGCCTGGTGGGCTGTGTATAAGTAGTTATCCTAATTTATTATCGGACGATGTGAGTAATTACTTAGTTATTTACCACATGTCTTTGTTTTGCACAGACAGACAATTTNCGATTGTTCAGCATACATTTGCACACGGGTAAGTAACAACTATCCAGAGTAAGAAGAAGGCGTGTAGGTGTAATCTATTCGCCTGGTGGGCTGTGTATAAGTAGTTATCCTAATTTATTATCGGACGATGTGAGTAATTACTTAGTTATTTACCACATGTCTTTGTTTTGCACAGACAGACAATTTGGTCTCGTCTCCGGTCATTGGGTGGGTGGCTAGTACGTGTTGGTATTTCGGTAGTTTGTACGTTGTCCGTGTAATTCAAGTCGCAAGTGTGCGAGACAATGATGGTAATATTAGCACTGTCACATGGACAAGACCCGCCCACTTTTCTTTAGTGTTGGTTCTCACATCTATCGTCGACACTATGACTGTATTTTCCATTACCCATTACCTACCTGACGGGGCTTTGGGTTTTTGGTGATCGCAATGGCAATGATGAAGATAGGCACAGGGACATACACTTTGTCTATACTGTGAATTAGTGCAAATTATTATATTTAGATACAAAGTATTTAAACATACATATGCATACATAGTATCAGCTATAGTAGCTATAGACCACAGTACACTTGAAAGATCCCTGCCAACATTAATAAGGATATTGTTCATTTGACATTGTATAGTATAATTAATTTGAAAATAAAATAAAATTTGTCCCTCATAAAAGTTTTAGTAAGTAAAAGTAATGTCGTTTTAACCACTGTGAATTAAATTTTGCTCAATTTAAATTAACCTGACCGTGGTGAGGGTCGAGAGGTAGATAGGTAGGCACTTATATCTATAGTCTCTCGTCTCAAGTGTAGCTGTGGTTTCAGTGTGCGACATTGGGAAATAATGAAATAGAAATGCAATTATGTAACGATCATGGTTGATAAGAAGACTGTTAAGGAAACAAACAAGGATTGGAAGGAAAGTGGCAGTGGCAGTGGTAGCGGTGGTTGTAGTTATAGCTGTAGTCGTAGTTACATACCTACTTGCACTGGCGTGGTGAGTGGCTGCGACTCTAGTATGAATAAGGTATAGCCGTGATCTTAGATGTATCTGTAGATGGACATTCGTAGATAGATACATGGTTAGTACGGAGAACTGGCGCCTGGCCTAGCACTGCCAACTCTTAATAAAAATGAAAAATATCTACATAATAATTATAAATGAATATTAAGTCACGCACGCAAACCCTTAGCATTTTTCCCATTTGATCCGTACAAAAGTTACTAGTCATGGAGCTCTCATAAATTAAATGATTAGAGCATAAATTTTATAAGGGTGATGATTGAATGATTGGGAGTTATTGTTCTTCTTGTGTCGTCTACTGCACGTGCGATATAAAATATTTCAGGTGTCGATCCTTCCTTAAGAAATGATGAGATTCACATCCTCACGACTGTGTAGTAGTTACTAATAGTGCATAATATGTACATATTGTGTTTGTACCAAGGTAGGGACGTATGAGCTTGTCGCAGGTAGGTACTTTTACCCGTATTATTATACGTGTTTGATAGGGAGGTAGTTACGTTAGTCCGTGAGTGCCTACATAAAAATAACATTTTTAGCAATTACCTAGCTACAATTATTATGGCTTTAAGACTAAATTATTTCTTTCGTCTCTCGTTCAGTATGATGATTATGAACATTAACGGCAACGCAATGGCATCACGGCAACTTCACGGTCAGGAGAGCGAGCTGTGTGTGAGTTCTCTCATCGTATCGCATCGACGTCGACAAAGTTTTTCATGTGATGCCGTCTCGAAATCAACAATGTTTGAGTTTATTGTCTTCATATAGTTTATTTATTTAATCGTTAGCCTCTCTCTCTCTCTCTCTCCGTGCAGTTTTTTTTATGTATTCTATTCTGAACGGTGTACTCAGTGCTGTTAGTTATAAATGAGCACTCAAGGAAGTCTGACGGAACAAATATTCATAAATGCATACATAATTACAGTAGTAGACGAGATGTAAAGAAATGATAGTCTCAGTTGAGGAGGGTGTCATTTCTATTTTTCCCCTTCAATCACAAGCAAGCATAGAATACCTCTTGGTATACTACATATAAGGCTACACCATATAAACCAAATGACATATATAAACCTATAATAAACACTAGCACTGAGGTTCTCAAATATACACGGGTGAAGGTGCATATAATTTTTTGTTTATTTTAGGCAGTCTTCATCTATTTTATGCCACTGCGTCTGAATTGCTAGCCAAATAATGACTTAATGGGTAGCAAACGATGGGACGGCAAAAAAATTCAGCATTACTTTATTCTGTATACGTATGAGTATCAGATATGAGTAGGTATATTACGGATATACTTATACTATATGAGTAGGCATTACCTAGGTATTCTAGTTGTGGCTCTCGCGTGGCTAGATTTAATACTCGAGACTAAGTCCCATTGCAGTCGTACAATTATATCCATTTTGGTAGTCGTCCACATTTTCAATACACCTGGGAGCAAGGGCATGCTCCTAGGTTCTTGAAAAAAAAGACGTCAATCCTTTGTTATGTAGAATCTATTGTCTGTCTTCTACACCGTGATTAAAATATCCCCTTCATACTTTGTGTAGCAGGGGGAAGGAAAAAGTTAAAATAAAAAATTCACTTGATTCCATTCTACCGCATTGCATTGCTATGAATGCTAAGCTCGCAGAGAGACATTGCTAGTAAAGCACCATGAAAAAGAATGGTTCCCTGTTTTAATTTCCTAATATATTAGACTAAAGTGACAATTAAGAGTCATTTCATTGCATGCTGTACGACGAACAATCGTAATTATCACCAACGGTTGTAATTAGATTTTTTCTGCTTATTAACAGTACAGTATGGTGTAGTGCATTGCACGCATAGAAATCTTATATACTAATATATATGAGTACCTACTAGTTACTAGGTAAATGCTCGTATTAATAAGATTGGCAAAGTCAAATACCTTACTAGAGGAAGGCAGGAACATTCACATTCAACTATGTATATTGCAAGCATGGGATACACTTTCTGCCGTTTGAGTATTAATGCATACATTGTGAGGAATTGTTAAAAAGTGTAGGTATAACATTAATGACTCCTTCTAACTATGATAATAAATATTATATTATATTGTCTTTTGTCGTCTCATCCTCTCTCTCTCTCTCTCTCTCTCTCTCTCTCTCTCTGTCTTCCATCATGTCATTATGATTGCTGAACTGTAACGATTAGACTCATTATTAAATATATATTTCTTCTGTCTACAGATATACCTATAACGAGTTTTGTACTATAAACTCAGTTGATGTTCAGTTGTAAGAATATGTATTTGAGCTGGAAAAATTACATGGCTAAATACTACGGTGCCTTTAGTGCTGACACGGACGGGTAAAATACAGCTAGTTGAATCCTGCTGTACCCAAGTTTAATTATGATTTTAATATTATGAGAATAATAAGTGACATCGTAGAAAATATTACTCTCCGTTGCTAATATTGACTTAATGCGACTGTCCCTACATACAATTCAACATTCAATTTCAACTCTTTTCACGAGCTCCAAGCACAGCTGAAGCATGTGGAAGGGGTTCGTGAAGCCAAGCCAGTCCAGGACGACATGAACGTAGCAATAATGTAATTTAACCGCTTAAATACTGGTTACAGTTTGGCAACTAAGATAAGCATCTGTACTCAGCCATCTAATCTAAAAAGTGCAATTATCTTCACAATAAATAAATATAATTGCACATATCTCATAATCACATAATCTGATTAAGCTCAGTGTCAGTATATTATCACGTCAGTATATATTGACTGCACAAAGAAAGCCGACTCTGAAAGCTTGTGAGGTGTGCTTATGAGTAGGTAGGTAGGAAGGAAGGTAAGTAAGTAGGTGCATTGTAATTGCCTTGCCCCTATTAATGATTAAAATCAGGTAGTCATTAATTCAATTAATGTATTAATTCAAACTCAAGTTGATGGCGATGACGATGACGATGACTACGAGGGTTTAAGTTGATGCAAGGGATAAGAATGGGGATGTAACATTCTAAAGATAATTCTAGTGTTGTGATGGGTGAGTTTCTTCGGTGATAGTCTTAGGGAAATACCTACTCGTTGTTATTTAAGAGAATCAAGGGGCGAAATGGAGGAGAGTTCTTTGACAGAGTAACTGCAAAAAAGCAAAGCAACTGCCATGAATGACTTGTTGTTGTTTGTTTTGTTGCTATTGCTTGGAGTTAATTATTTAGTTTAATAGTAATTTAGTTCTAATTTCGTTTTGTTTGTTATGCTTTCATTTATTTTATTCCGTTTTGTTTGATTTGATGTTGCAGGTTAAGATATGGTTTCAAAATCGACGAGCTAAGGCAAAGCGACTTCAGGAGGCGGAATTGGAGAAACTAAAGATGGCTACCAGACCTCATCTAGCGGCAGCTTTTGCTGCTGCTGCTGCTGCAGCTAATTTTAATACTCTCATTCAAAACAGCGCTCAACTTTTCGCTCCACACTAGAAAAATCATGACGGTTTTCATTGTCGACCGATTGAAACAGACAACGGCAATCACAAACAAACGTCTAGTAGTAGTAGCAATAATGATAAGCCATCATTATTGTTATTGTTATTATTATTATTATCATTAATCGCTGCCATCAGCACCCAGAACTGCAAACGTACACCGTGGTCTCATATATACCCACGGTGCACAAATTATTTATGTAACAAGAGTATAAAAATTGTGTGACATTTTATTCGCACAAATTAATTATCCTTTTTTAAAAATAATTATTATGAATGTGTTTATATTTACATTAGTACTCTAAGAAGACTTACGAATGGAGTGTACAGGTACATACTGCGTACAAGTATGTGACTAATGTAAATTAAATGTATTATACGGATACCCTATAAATACATATTATATGATAATTCTAGTATTACGAATCCCTTCGTGACTACATACGTTCTACATGAGCATTTTGTTACCATTTGTTTTTTTCGTTTTTGTCTTTGTTTGTTTTTGTACTAGGGATATAACTTTATGAAAGATAAGAAATTATTTGAATTATTTGTAGCAAATAAACGCAGACTACATCATCGTACGCCATAATTTACAATATTCAGTCAGTGTAATCTAATCGTCCTTTATTTACAAAACAAAAACAGTCCAGTTTCAGTTCCGTTTTCTTTTTTGCATGATACAGATTCGAAACAAGCTTGTACTAACACATTGGCCCTTGGCATACTCACAAAATTAAAAAGCTGAAATACAATACAAACGAGGTACCAACCTTGTGGCATTGTAAACATCAATATCGGCAGTGATAATCGTAACAAACAGTAATTATCGAGAAGTTTAAAATTTAGGTTGAAACTAGACGAAATAAACTGAACTAGAATCGAATGGCATGGCATGACGTGGCATGGGTTAAACTTTTACGGCAAAGGGAAATTTCATTTAAATTCTGTCTATGCATTTATAAGTTGTTGTTAAGGAGACGGATAATTAACTGAAGTACAAATTTCTTTCCTCTCTCTCTCTCTCTTTACCTTCCTTGATAGGTAATACGCACTTATGCATAGTTGGCATATGAACAGTATCCGTCAGTTTGATTAGCACAATTGACAGTTAACAGTTCACTGTAAACATTGACAAGTAGTTTGAAGCATGAGTTGTTGCGTTACATGCATACTTGTGGAAGGAAATTATTTTGTTTGTGTGTGTGTGTGTACTAAGCGTCACATCACGACAGGTAAAAAGAATATCCAATTAACTCCTTCAGTTGTGTAGGTACATCCAATAAATAATTGATCAACTCACATATCAAATCCAAATTAGCATAGGTAGTTAGGTAAGGTAAAAAGGTAGAAGTAAGAGGAACTACTAAATAGGAGCGAAGAAAACTCGTATGTATTGCTAAATATTAGTCATAGGTACTTACTAAATGCTCGATACTCGATTCAACCAACCTACCTAAATATAATGATATTGATACAGTTAGCGTTTGGTTTGATTAATCGTATCGTACACTTTACTAATTTGTACACAAGTAGACACATTACATTACATTACAGACACAGAACAGGACTCCTTCGTGAACAGAAACTTTGAGAACCAGACTCAACGTCGACGTCCACGTCGACTTTGACTTCGGCTTCGACTTCATGACACAACGGTAAAAAATGCAAATACATACAAAAGCAGAACGCAATCGACAGGGCTGTTACTATTTGTAGTTTATGTACAGCTAATTATATATAGCTATGTATATATATGCGTAGGTTGCTAATCTCACGTCGAAACTGGAGTTAAGAAGGGAGGTAGGTACTGATAAACAGTCATGCATATAGATGAACTTTATTAGTCTGATTTTGGTATTGAAGGAAATAATGTAACTGTGAAAGCCATAGCAATGCAGATAGTAGGTTGACGTAAATATTGCATAATTAAAAGTCGTGCCGTTGGATTGGACTTGGACTCTAGTCTGGACTGCTTTAGCATTAGCACATGCACGAATGTCTACCCAGGTCTACTCTCCCGCTTCGATTTTCCGCACTTGAAGCCGCAGTTAGACTTGCTGATATCTGAATTGGACTGATTGGTAGCATATTTGTATATGAGTCCCTACTTGTGGTACTTCAATTAGGCGTGTGTATTAGTCATGAGAACTTGTAGACTTGTACTTGTAGTATTTTGTGCCCTCCGTGTATGTCCGTGTAGCCAACAACTACACT
>JAAXYX010004745.1:0-11902 GCA_036851915.1 Ptenothrix huangshanensis
ACATAATTTATTTTACAAAAGCAACTTTGTGATTAGCGGTAGCAGTGAGATCTCAATTTCCATATCCAAATATGTGTAATTATCTCACGTTCAAAGTACTGTTACATTTTGAAATAACTCAGTTCTTGAACACTCACGATCAGAGGTTGAAGGTGGTAAGTAAAAATACCATGTCCGGCAACAAGGTGGTAAATACCGTCAAAAACCGGTGTCAAATATTAAGGATTTTCGAATTTTGAAAATTCTAAAATAATGCATTTTTTTAAACTCAAAATTCTATTTGTGTTTTCTAAATCGGATTTTTAGCTTTAGATTTATTAGCTTTTGTTAGTGTCGAAATGCTGACATGTTTCCTTTTTGATCTTTTCAGAATGCTAAAATTGTGGCTTTTTAAGTATGTGTAATAAAGTAGTTTAAAAATAAGTGTGCAGTTAAGGCTCCTGGAAGCAACCATTTTTTTTAATTTGTTTTGAGCTCCTTGCATCAAAAAATTATAAAATCTTAAATTGTATATGTATATTGATATACAAAATGATTTTGCGGTAGCTTTTAAAAAATTAAAAAAAACCGGTAATTAACATTAAAAAATTATTTATGTATTTTGAGTTTTTAGTCAATTAAGTGGGGATAAGTTTTTATGAAGCCATTCTTCCTATTTTTCAAAACGGTTTGCAGTTCTGGAGGAAGTGTTATTTTCAATTCTCTGTTCAACATGCTCATTCCTCTGACTTGATGTCACTTTTTACTACTTTTGACCACTTTATTCTACTGAAACGGTATTTAGTCAGAACAAGTGGCATTTAATGAACCCTGGCACTTTTTGTTCCCAAATTTCAAGTTCCCAAAGACAAAGATAACAACAAAATTCCACGAATGGAATCAACTACCATTGAAGTTACTCCATTTTCCTTGCTCCAAAGCCTTGTCATGTGAGCTACCTACAAACATTCTTTCTCAAAACATTATAGTTTCTTGATTATGATCTCATTTGCATCTTGTGCTCACAGTTTCTATGCATGCAATTTTAATGATTTGCATACACATAATTATGATAGTTTTGCACAGTACGTAGCGTAACCAGGTTTTTTAAGGCGTAGGCCAATTTGCTCAAGTCGATTACAAACATTTTGAAAAACCCGCATCTGATTTAGTATTAATCATTAAAAAAGCGTGCATTTTTCGTACAAATTAAAAAAATACCTGGAGCATTTTTACGTAAAAAAAATAAGCTACCTCATTTTTGAGTAAATTTAGAAAAAATTACGTATGTAAATCCTAAAAAAGACTACCATATATTTTTGTGTGAACTTAGAAAAAACTGCGTTATTTTTTAGTAAATTTAAAATAACTGGTACACTATTTTTTAAAAAATGTGCCCATTTTTAAAAAATTTCGACGTTTTCGTGTAAGTTCAAGTTCATAACAAAACTAACTTATTATTGTGTCAATTTCGAAAAAAACACCTCATTTTTTTGTACATTCTAAAAAATCGGCGTCATTTTTCTGTGAATTCCAAATAAAACAATGTTATTTTCGAGTAAATTTAAAATAATGCTGGTACAAAGTATTCATAAAAATTGCGTTTTTTTCTGCACATTTAAAAAAAATGCGACTTTTTCGTTTAAAAAAACATTTTAAAAAACACCTCGTAGGCTTAGGCGAAAGTGGCCTGCGTCTAGTTACGCTACTGGTTTTTCAGTCAAGTACATATCTGTATTATTTTTTAAATAAAACAAATATTGATTATATTTTTAAATTTATTTTCAAGCATGTATTCCTTTCTGTAAGTTACAAATAGGATTAACGTACGTAAAAATGTTTTGTACGTTAATAAATGATATCCGAATCCTGCTTCGTTTCATGAAATTACCTTGAATCGGATGGTGATGGAGAGAAATCCAACTGTCAACGAGGCAACGAGCAGCCACCTCAGATAAGCCTTTAAGTTGTTCCTCTTGCCATTGGGTTAGATTAAATGGGATCACTGGTGAAATTCCACTCGAATTTAACACTTCCGCACTCATCTCGGACGTATGTAAATTTAAACTGTGATTCCCAATAAATGTTAAAAGTTACGGGGAAGTCAATGATGAAGCTGTTCAATGGCTTTGTAGCTTTAGATGATAAAGTTGCTCAGTAAATGTATAAATCATCAGGTAGGAATAAATCTTGAAAGAATTATTTCAAGTCTGACCACTTTATTCGATTTTGTCCGTTTTCACATGGGTATTTCTTGGAAAACACAAATCATATTCTTCAAAGATATTTGCGGTAGGTTTCTTCCGATTTACAAATTCTTAATAGATTTAAAACCTACAATTTCCAGCTTCAAAAAGTGTATACATTTAAATTAGCGTTTCTAAAAATGTGAATTTCTTCTTACAGTAACACTTTCAAAATATCTGTTTCAAATTAAAAGATTCTCGAAAGGTTTATTTCTTGTAACTTTTTGGAAAAAATCTAAAACTTCTAAATTACAACGTTTAAATACTTCAAATTAAAACTTTTTGAGACTGTACAACTTTTCTAATTATGTAGCTATTTTGAAAATGTATGATTTTTTTACTTTACACTTAAACAAAAAATCCATTTTTCCAATTGTTACTTTTCAAAAGATGCAGTTTTTTCATGGAGCATTTTCGAAAAGTTGGGCTTTTTACCATCATTACGACTTTTTTTAAATGGCATAATTTTTCTTATTAGCAAATTTTTAAAAGGTGTAGCTTTTTAGAAAGCACTTTTTTAAATCGCGTAATTTCTCTTAAACAGTTTTAAACAGGCCAAATTTTTCCAATGAGCCATGTTTTAAAGGTATGGTTATGCCAATTATCAGTTTTTTAAAAGGTGTAATTTTTGCAATTATCTTTTTTAAAAATGTTTTCTCCAATATTCACTAGTTAAAAATTTTTAGTTTTTCTAATTAGTTCTTTTTAAAAGGGTGTTTTTTCCCAACAAGAGCTTTTTCAAAAAGTAATATTAAAACTTTAAAACTTAACGGAAACTTTACTTTGAATCACTTTAAATCAAAACTTTCAATATAATAACCAAAAGTGAATGAATATTTATTGGCACAGGAATTGAGATGTTTTTCTAGAACTGTTACTAAATGGAAATTTCAAATAGGTATCTTGCAGAAGCCAACCTTTCTAATTATCTGTGTATTACTTACATTTCAATGTTAACTTTCTACATTGTAGTCTGAAATTTTCTACTAAATCAGTATAAGTATAAGTTGAGTTCTTTGACTAGTACTACATGAAAAACAAGCCTTGGAAGTATGATACAGAAAAGAAAGTTAAGCACGCAGTGCAGTGCGTGCTCATGCACAGACTTTCAAATCGCAACTGAACCTCTGCTTACTTTTTCCACAGCTTTCAACTGACTTTCCCTTCCACCTAATAATGCATTCGCATCCTCAGTCAAGAAATCTCATCGCCAGTCTGTCAACGCAGTTGCCGCTTTCCTTGAAGCATTTCCCATTCATCAAATTTCCACTGCAGTCCGTAGATTAAAGTCGATATAACTTTGCAAGGAGCGTAAATGGGACTGAAATTCACATCGCCAGTCTGTCAACGCAGTTGCCGCTTTCCTTGAAGCATTTCCCATTCATCAAATTTCCACTGCAGTCCGTAGATTAAAGTCGATATAACTTTGCAAGGAGCGTAAATCGGACTGAAATTCGGGGGTACTGTGTAAAAGTAATGTTATAGTGTATAGATGCATTTGTACATACAAAAGGTAAAAATCGCAAAAAAATAATTTTTATTTTCTAATTTTTCCAAAGAGCACTTTCTTGTGAAGGTTTATTTTTTAGTTTTTATAATTATAAGCCTGTTTTGGACAAGGTACTATTTTTCGAATGAACATTTTTAAAAGGGTCTCATATTTTTAGTTAACAAGCTATTTTGAATGGAGAATTTTTTTCCTGACTCTTTTTTCAATGTTTTTAAATTCTTATTATAACAAATGTTTTCAAAGTAAAAAAATTGACAGGTAAATTTTTAACAAGTAAACCTTTTTGAAAGGGCGCAGTTTTTCCGAAAAGCACTTTATTGAAAAAGTGAATTTTTAAAGGGCGTTCATTTTCCTAAAAACACTTTTCGAAAAGGTCTGATTTTTCCAGTTAGCACTTTTTGAAAATATCGATTTTTTCCAATTGAAACTTTTTGAAAGAGCGTAATTTTTCCTAAAAGCATTTTTTGTAAAGGTTTAATTTTTCCATTTAACAATTTTTGAAAGACGAAATTTTTGTAATTTTTGAAAGAGTTTACCGCCCAATCCCACACCCCATGTACGCCCCTACTCTTTGCCTTTCAAGTCTGTCTTCGTCAGCTTAGTTTTCCCCAGTGACTGTTCTACACATTCGGATAGACAGATTATGTGGGAATTTAAAAAGGAGTAAACAATTGCTTACAACAAAAACTTACATGAACTGCATACATAATAAAGTTTTAATCACGTCAGCAGCCACTCCACATTAGTTTTTCAATTCCATAATTTTACTGGTTTAGACAGCTAAACCATTTACGACTGCAGTTATGGTTTGGAGCTTTGCTTCATTACGATCGTGTCATTGGGGATATTCTAAAAAGTACCTAATCAGCTTGAATGGAAATGCAAACTTTTATGCTTGCACATCGAGATTGCATAACAAATGGCAAGCCCATTTAAAACGCATGTTGTACTCTAACACAATATGAATTTTTCCTGCATATGTTTGCTGTACTTTCATTGTTTCTAAATTGCTTAAATAGTAATTTTTGGGGTGATTAATTGTTTTTAAAAAATACTTGTAATAGTTCGTTTAAATGCAAAATGCAATGATTCTTAAATGCTTAAAAATTGTTAAAATAGGAAATAAAAAGTTCAAAATTGGATACGAAAGATTTGAAATGAATGCCTGAAAGTTGTTTAAAAAAAGAAAGCTTAGAATCGTTTAAATAATTATTTGTGTGAATGTAAAGTTTTTCTGCCCAGGGATTTTTTGGATGCTTTAAAATTTTTGGAATTAGAAGATGTTTTTGTTGATTAAAAATTTTAGAATAAGAAAATATTGAAATAAACTACTACTTATTACGTGCATTTTTTGGATACGAACACAAACTAATATGGCTAAATAATTTAAAATATTGATACCTTAATAATGCCTTTCAAGGTCTTCCACAAATTGAGCGACGACGAAGGCGGGGAATTTTCGCTCTGCATGAACTTGTAGAATTGGTTTCAGCAATGGTGATGTGGGTGATAACCTTTAATAAAAACACATTTTCAAAGTCCATGAACTTTTCTATTGTAACACTTACCAAAGTTGAACCCAATTCAGACACAGTTCGCAGTTCAAGTCTTGGACGACGAAAAGGCAAATGAAAAACCAACGAGAAGTACTTATTTCATTTATTGTTTTTTTAATCAAAATATAATCAAAGGTCGTGGAATCTCTATAGCTTTTCAAATTCTTCCACCAAGTACGGTTCCTAACGGGTTCCCGTTCCTTCGGATTTCGGATATAAATTACGAATACAGCTGCGACAGACTAGTGAGTTTCAAGCGGTGCGGTTTGACGTTAAAACGAATTTCTCTTTTCGAAGTAAAAACTTGAGTAAAACAGTTTTAAAAAGTTTAAATTTTTTTAATTATTAGCAACTTTGAAAAAGGTCTAATTTCTTGAATTATCACTGTTAAGAAATTTGTGACTTTTTATATCAACACTTTTGGAAAAGATTTTATTTTTCCAATTAGCACGTGTTGAAGAAGGTCAGTTTTTTTCAACTAACTCATTTTGAATTATAAATATTTTTCGAATTAGCTGTTTAAAAAAGATAGATTTTTTTAACTATCCCTTTTTTAAAAGCGTCAATTTTTCTCATTAATAAATTTTTAAAATGTATAGCTCTTCCAACTAGAACTTTTTGAAAAGGGACATTTTTTTGAATTAGAATTTTTTGGCTTATGAATGTAAAAGTGTATAAGTTTTCGAATTAGCACATTTTAATAAGTGTCAAATTTTTAAGTGGCCCTTTTTAAAAAGGGATAATTTTTGTAATTAACAAATGTTAAAATGTATAGTTTTTCTAATTAGCACTTTTGAACATCTTCAAATTGCAATTAGCAATTTTTAAAAAAAGACCGGGTTTTTCCAATTAGCACTTTTTGACCAGTATGAATTTTATTATTTCGCACTTTTTGACGAAGTGGATTTTTCCAATTAGTAGTTTTTAAACAAGTCACACTTTCCCATTTGAGAATAATTGCTTCAGCACTGAAGAACTCATCCTAGTCACTCCCCTGTAAAAACCGACTATACATATTTTCTATGCATAGTATCTGTGATATCCTTGAAGTTAAAATAGAAGAATTCACAACTAAAAGCATATAAACAATGTACGGTGAGTTTTTTGTACAAAGTTTGAAAAACTCAAAAAGCAGTGGGAAAGTTGGTCTAGACAAAACAAAGAGGGAGAGGATAAACTGTTGGAAAACAAATTCCCTGACAAGAACCCCAAATTGCCTTATAGAACACAGAAACATTCAATAATTGATTAATTCATTAAATAAATTTTAACCCAACAAATTGTTTTTCAACAAGAATTTTATTTTATTTTCCAAAAAATCCTAACTTCCAAAAAACGTTCGTTTTTTAGTTTATTTAGTATTTTAAATACAGAAATGTAATTACTTGACGTCTTTACTCAGATGGTCATCCTTTGATTTCCCTGAGCATTTTAAAGAAAATGTTGGGAGAATTCGAAGCGATTTTACCGTTGTTTTAAGCCACAGTCACGGTTTATTGATTTAAGTGGATACGTAGAACAGTTATGAGAATTTAAGCATCTGTTGCCTGAAATTTTTATTGGGGCTTAAGTACCAGTTTGCAAACACAGATTTTGAACTAAAGACAGGATGTTACTGGATCAGATGTGCCGTAAAACCATTTGGGACTATTTGTCTCCGAAGGATATGATTTTGAGTAGATCGAAAAAGCGACGCCCACGACCCACGACTAGAAAGCCGAGAAAACTCATATAAGAATCGGAGTGGAGAAAAAAGCACGGGAGCATAACCTGTTGAGTTTAATTTGGCGTTCAACATTCGCACTGATTACACAGCTGCTTTCTCCTCAATTACGTACATGTGAATGTACTGTATCCTGTATCTGCTCCATAGAGGGTCGTTGAGATCTTTTATCCCTCTTCGGGCATTCAGTTCAACGAGTCTTTCCTCTCTTATGGACAAACACTTGAACGCTTTTCTACAAGAAATCATTAACAAGTGGTCATTTAGTTGTATAAAAAAGGTTCTCACCATTTTGTACTGCAAAGAATCGTCCTGGGTCCTCAAAAATTGGCAACTGGTACAGTTTCATTCTCTTGACAATATTTGCCCTTATAATCCACAGGCTACTTGAAATCCAAAATTAAAAACAGTCCAAATGGAGTGGCAAATTAAGCAACCCGAACTTAAAGTCTGACTGTAATTTACTATAAAATCATGCAAACTCAGCCTCCTGGAATAACTAACAATAAGCCCGAGAATACCACCGCGCTACCTACCCTGAGCACATAATTACATTATTGTTCATGTGTCATGATCTTTCCTTCAGCACAAGAGATTCAAGAGAACAAACACAACCAGTAGAATAAAAGAATGAAGATGAAAGGGACTCTTGGGGGAAAATTCAATGGAGTTTAATAAGAAGTCTGAAAACAAAAACAGCAACGCGAGGAAAGATATTAGGTTGACAAAGAGTACATATCTGCACGAATATTAGTTTTTTCCAAAAAGTGTGAATATAAAAAATATTTTTTTTTCAAAAAAGTTGTGACATAAAAAATTAGTCTTTCAAAAAAGTGTAAATATGAAAAATTAGTGTTTTCAAAAACGTGCTAATATGAAATTACAGTTTTTTCAAAAAAGTAATACTACGAAAAATTTTGTTTTTTTTTTTAAAAATTTGTATTCGAAAAATTAGTCCGTGTCCAAAATTGTCAATTTGAAGAAAAGTCGTCATTTGAAAACTTCTTATTTTGAAAAATTCCGCCCTTTCAAGCAACCGTATGTAATTGTAAGAACAAGAAATAATAAATATGAGATCTTTTTTCAAAATTGTGAAAAGAAACAAAAGTTGGCATCCAAAAAAGTGCTAATTTGACAAAATCCAGAAAACCATTGAAAATCTCACACATGCTAAATGTTTACTAGTTTGCACAATTTACATATCGTCGTTGAAGAAGCAAAGTGGGGCATATCCAATTCTGAGTTCCAGCATAACTAGCACAAAACCCATGGATATGTCCCACTTTGCTTTTAAGAATTTATGAATTTGCCACGCTTTGCCTTTACTCAGACTTGGATATGCCCCACTTTGCTTCTTAAACGACGATATGTCGTTTAAATCAATGTTTACGAGTGATTGGTAATGAATAAAATTTTTTAGTTAAAACCGAACCCTGGCACAAAGGATGGCTTATTGTGCAAGCAAATAATTTTACTTTAAGCAGCATAACATAAAGCCTATGTCTAGGTCTCTTTATAATCCTTCTGCCTATAAATTAAGCTATACCAGCAAGAATTATAACAAACCACTAATGAGACCGTAGGAACGGTTGACATAGCAAAGGGTTCAAGGAAGGGTTTGAAATGGTTACAATGTGACATTTCAACACGTTTCTCGTCTCATTCCCAGCTCAAGTTTTCTTGGGCTTCCGACACATGGTCACGACCACGAGCGATGATAAATGTTTATGCATTGCTAATTAAGTTTGAATTAGCCCATTAATTAACAGTGTATCAGAAATAGAATAACATTTCCAAGTTTTATTACAAGTCCCAGACTCAGCAGCGTGACTTGTGGCATATCCATAGGCAAATTGAATTCAGAGGTCGGTATGATGCACACTTGTCTAGAATTACTTTTTCATGCTGAATGTCTTCATTAGTTCTCATTTGCAATAGAATTCCCTGGAAGTGTTAATGGAAAAAATTGAACATTTTTTAAAAAGCGTTAATGGAAAGAATTGAACATTTTTTAGAAAGTGTTACTGATAAAAATGAACCGGTTTCTTAAAGTGTTAATGGCAACAAAAAAAACTCTTTTTGAAAGCGTTACTAGAAAACATTGGACCTTTTTTAAAAAACGTTATTTGGAAAAATCGAAGATTTTATTAACGTTTTTTTATGAAAAAATGATCTTTGTTCAATAAATGTTGATTGGAAATTTTGAACATTGAACATTTTAGGAAAAGTGTTAATTGAAATATTCATTTAATACACGAAGTATTTTTAACCATTATTTGTATAGTTTTCGATGTAAGTAAATCTTAAAGGTTTTATAGTAGTGACGCAGGCCGTTGCAAAATTTAGTTAGCTCAAGCTTTATGGCTTCCGACACAATCGCGACCACGAGCGATGATAGATATGTATTCATTATCTATGCACTGCTAATTAACAGTTTGAATCAGCCCATTAATGAACACAATACCAGAAATAGTAAAACATTTCCAAGTATTATTACATGTTATAGAATCAACAGCGTGAATTGAATTGGAATCAGACGTAATGCACACCTCTCGAAAATTACATGCTCATGCCCAATGACTTCATTAGTTCTCATTTGAAATAGAATTTCCTAAAAATCTTAAACACCATTGAAAATTCCTTCTTTCCTCACTTTCGCTTTTCTCGCTTTAACCCTTTTTTCAATTTATAAATTGATAAAGGAATCCTTGATTTCGCGACAAAGTCCTGCATCCGGGTGATGAGAATTTTTTTTGAAATAAAGGCAAAGCTACAAATAAATTTTGTAACCTCGTAACGCCGATGTCGGAAGTAGAATTTTGGAGCGGGAAATCATAATCTTGATCATATTGCAAATTTTTTTCAGAAGAGGAAAATTAAAATAGGTAATATAAACAATTTTTTGCTTATCTTACGGCTTGTGTATCCATTTTTAATACAAGTATTATATTCAACACTTTTACTGTTAAGCCTAAACAAAAGTGTACCATAATTACGAAGGAAGCTCTCCGGAATTTCATCATAAATCAATGTAGTCTAATACTCGTTTAAAAACCACTGAGTAACAAGAATGAAATTTTATCAATGTACTTTAATAATCGAAGAAAAATTACATATTTTAAAAAATGTTAATAGCAAAAATTGAACCTTTTTAAGTGGTAATTGAGAAAACTAAAACTTTTTTAAAAAGTGTTAATGAAAAAAATTGAACCGGTTTCGAATAGTGTTAATTCCAACGAATGAAACTTTTTTAGAAAAGGTTAATGGAAAGATTTTGACCTTTTTTAAAAAGTGTTATTTCGAAAAATCAAACATTACGCCCTTTTATTAACGCTTTTATGAAAAAATTATCCTTGTTCACAAAATGTTAATTGGAAATTTTGAACATTGAACATTTTAGGAAAAGTGTTAATTGAAATACACATTTAATACACAAAGTATTTTTAACCATAATTTATATAGTTTTCGATGTAAGTAAATCTTTAAGGTTTAAAGTAGTGACGAATGACGTTGCAAAATTGAGTTAGCTTTAGCGGCATTGGACTGCTTGCTCGGGGCACTTTGAGCTCGTTCAAATGATTTCTGGTCTCGGGTAGCTTTACCACATTTACCATCAAGTAAATGACAACCAAGCTCAACAGTTTGCACGGAGCCACAACTCAGTCGTTTCTTTTGTGAGCTGAATGTCGTTGGTGCTTGCGCCTGAAAGCTTCTCCTTGCGTCCTTGGAGAAGAAGCAGTAAATGACGGAAACAAAAACTCTCAACGATACAAAGGTAAAGGTAAAATTACAATTTTATGCATTTATGCTTGCATAATATAATGAGATTGTGTTGGCCTGTCAGTTGATATGTGAAATAAGTAGAAGTGAATGATTTCCAAGTATAAACTGAACCGCAAATGGGCTTGTCAATCATTGTCATTGCTACTCAAATTACAGAGCTGTCATCAACTTCCGACAAATACATCCGAGGTGATTTTTGTAAATTGAGATTTCTTCAAATACGTAAGAAACCCAAAACGCTCTATGTATGTAGCTATGTACAAATTTTGAAAAATATGCCAGACGTTCGAATTAAAAATTTTGAAAAAAGGAAATCGTATGCGGATCGGAAATGCGTATTTTGAATAACTTCCCAAAAATCTAATTACTGATTTTTAAACAATTCAAGACGATCTAATAACGCATTGTTAAAAATGCAAAAGATGCTAACAACGCGCTTTGTAATTACGACTTTTCAAAAAAAAAATCAACGCAGCGGTTGCTAAAAAAGGAAAACAACTTTACAAACCCAGTCCAAGTGATGGAATTTTAGAGAAAAAAGATAATACAAAAATGCGAAATTGTGGCGATTCACCCATACATAAAGTTACGTTTAGCTTTTCGTTTTTTCATTGATTTTACTGACTTCTTAATGTAGTTTGGTACATATTTTCGGCATATTTTGTCATTTCCCATCGCTTCATTTTAACTGTTGCATTTTATTCAATGCCGTTAATCATTATTGAATTGCATTTATTTATTTACTACAGTCAAGAAGGCTGACAACACAAGTGTTGGTATTAGGCCTGGACTATGTTAATGTACAATAAGAGAGTATGGGCAAACCCAAATGAATACAATAATCATATTTGTTAAAACAGTGCGTAAATGCTAGAGAATAGCCTAGAGTACTGGTTAAAAAAGTGTTTATGTGGTAGTGAACACCCTTCACCAGAAGGTTTTGGAGCGTTCTGACGGTAGAGAACACAAAATACAACTATAGGTAGAGAAGTTGTTTTTATGGTAGAGAACACCATAGACAACCCGGTAGAGAAGTGTTTTCTTGGTAACGAACACCCTAGAGTACTGGGTAGAGAAGTGTCTTTACGGTAGAGAATACGAAAGT
>JAAXYX010004746.1:0-11902 GCA_036851915.1 Ptenothrix huangshanensis
AATTTACATGTTTGATTTTGATTGCGAATGGAAATGTTAATGGTGCGAGACGAATAAAGTTGGAATGACAAGACAATTCCGGTGTTTCAAATCACTTGAGAAAAACTCCTGCAGTCTCCATTTTTTAAAAGCATTTTTAAAGCGTGGGAATTTGGTTTTTCGATAAGAAAAAATTGACTTACGAAGAGGATGTAAATAATTACAAATCGGAGATTACGAATACAAAACGAAATACATAAACAATAAAAGGAGGTGGTCTTGAGAAATTGAGAAGTCTTTTCCTTTACTCCTGCCGAATCCGCATGCAAGAGATTCGGAAATCATTGAATTTTTGGGCGCCAATTTGGAAACATTGGCACCAGAAGCAGTGCACTTCGGTTCGAGGCAAAACTTACAGACAAAAACCGGAGAATTGAGATTCCGGCTCGGGAGGGACCCACTAGTGACAAGGAGACGGTTACGGTTTACGGTTTACCCTTTACGGTTGCGGCTATAAGATAGCATAGGACTATAGGAAACTGCTTAAGTGACAAATTTAATGCAAAGAATAAATAAAGTGGGTGCTATCCTTTTCTGATTCTAAAGAATTGAAGTCCACCAATTTTGTTATATTTGTCTTTAGTGATTTCTTCCAAGTAATTCGACGTGTTTTCGCTCTAAAGTTAGACGTTTTGGCTGATTATTTCGAAGCCGACAATGGACGCAAGTGATACCTGATAATAGCTCATAATTATGTAATTCCTTTGTAATTTTCATAAAGGTAATAATGTGTATGGATTTTGTCATTAACTTTTGCTCAGTTGTCAGTGATTTGAGTATTTTTGATACACCTTTACCATTTACGCATTTGATACAATATAATGCGTAATTAATCATTGTCATTCGTTTGTCTCGAAGTTTCCCTCATCTTCAGCTTTTCCATTTCTACGGTTGACGGTCGACGAAGCCACTCTACAAGTCAATGCTATGCTCTGGTCATGGTCTCTGGTCAGCGGTTACGTACCACAATGATAAAAGATTTAAGGTGTGCTTAGTTTGACGTTTGTTGATGTGCAGACAACAGGCAAACAATCCTTGAGTGAATTAACATTTGACATGTGTGTACGTCTGGGAAAAGAAACAGGAAGGGTGTGTTACATTTCACATTTTAGTAATTCGATTTACTAATTTACGACCAAAACCGACAGAAATTAATCGAGAAATACCAANAGGTGTGCTTAGTTTGACATTTGTTGATGTGCAGACAACAGGCAAACAATCCTTGAGTGAATTAACATTTGACATGTGTGTACGTCTGGGAAAAGAAACAGGAAGGGTGTGTTACATTTCACAATTTAGTAATTCGATTTACTAATTTACGACCAAAACCGACAGAAATTAATCGAGAAATACCAAGTTGAGCTCAATCTATAATCTAGTACCTATACAATACAGGGCATGTGACAGAGCAGTTTCGCTTGAGCATCTACGACCGACGGCTTTTGATGTTGGAGCACGTAACTGTTGTTCATTGTTGCTGTGGTTGTGCACTCTGTCCGTTCGACATAGGTACGCTTAATTTGATTCTTATTGGTACTTCCGTTTTTTAATGACGATGAATGAGCGAAATTCCCAACTTGACTTAAATTAAAATCCTCACAAACGAATTTTGTTGAATCTCGATCTCGATTTCGATCGTCAGCAAACTATATCAGTGGAGGTTGGAATATCTAACAGCTAACAACACAAACTCAAAGTGCTCAAGCAGTTAATCCGGTTCCGAACGATTTGCAACGTTAATCGCACTAGTAACAAATTAGCTTCCAAGAGTGAAACTACGCGCATAAATCAACCTGCAGCCAATATTATTCAGAGTGAATAAAATAATTATTGTTAAAGAATTGAACACTAAACAGAATTCACATTTCTCCTTGTGTCAAATAAAATCAAAAACGTTCCGCAGTTACCCACAACTGCCTTTGAATTTTCAAAACAAAATTCAAAGAAATCGAAGCTCAGCTGATTGTCATTAAGCGCATATTTACAGATTGTCCATTGTTCAGTGAACAAGAAGAGCCTAATCAGGCTACAAGTACCAGCTAAAGTCGCTATCTCTATCGCTATTGCTATCAATATCATCAGTCAAAACAAACTTGAACGTCATCGCACACAGTTGTCGTTGTCATTGTGACTGTCGTCGTGAGTGCAGAGTAAACGTAAACATAGTTTAAAAAAGTTGTGATTGTTACCGTGTTGCTGTGGCACTTGATGCTTGAATACTTTCAACTTTAGATTGGATTCAATTTAAAGGACGTACATTGAAATTACATGTAATTTAATAATAATCCCATATGGGATGGGAGATTTATGAACATGTATGGTCTTCTTATGTCAAGAGTCAAGAGTCAGGATGACTGCTCAACTTAACTCAAGATCATCATCATCCTTAGGAGCTTTTACCTTTTTCCTTATAAGTAACTAGGCACAACATCAAAATCGACATCGACATCAACAGACGAAATAGAAGATAAAAGATTCCAGATTCCATTATTAACTTTAACCATTCGTAAGTCACAAGTGGTCTCTGACTACCCACTACGCTATACCTATATACCATACCATATTTCATAATAATTGCAATTGTCAATTCTTAATTGAAATGAAGTATTCTGCAATGTGCATATATTTGATATCTGTAACTGTATACACGAGGACAAACGGTCGTTCATTGAAATTTAGTGTTGGTATAGAAAGTATAAGAGCTTAGTGTATATCCCATGATTGTTTGAATCATCCGGCAATGATAGTAATGGTGATTATTTAACTTTTAACAGCTGCAGGTGCAGATATTGTTTGACGTTTTGTACACTATTATACATGTGTATCTGTCTATATCTTAAGGAAAAGGAAAAGATGCAGTAACTATAAAACATGTTTAATGCATGTAATGCTAATAGTGATTGTAATAGTAATGTGATGGTAATTACATTGTTGCATGTTTCGTATCTCATTCAAGTACATTCTCTTGACTCTTGATACTGGTCTGGTCTGGTCTTGGTCTACTGCTTAACTGTGGATAATGGACCTACCTACCTACCTTAGCTAGGTTATATGGATTGTAATTGTAATTTGTGAATGTAAACAGATAGCTTTCCAGCTCCAGCTATAACTCCAGCTCTCCAACTCCCAACTTGCAAAATGCATTGAATAAAATGCACGTGTTGATGGATATTAGCTCTATCTTGTTTGAGTATAGGTGTAGGAATAAGCTATTGACTGATAGGAGAGTTTGAATTTCCTTGATCAGGAAGGAATTGAAAAACATTGATATTGACAACTGGGGAGGGAATGAATGAATGAATGAATGATCTTATATTCTTCTTGGCTAGGGATCAAGTTTTCCGAATCCGAGATCCTCCCTGCATAAACAATGTTATGTAGAGCTATGGAAATAAATACAAAACAACAGTCAGTCCGCGACTGCAATTCCAATTTGTTTTGTAGGCGTGGAGCGCGTGTTCAAGAGTGCAGATCAAGTATCATCATCAATATCATCTAAATCGTCATCGTCAGCGTAATCGGCTGTCTGGTATAATGCTCACGATTGCCATTAGCTTGTTAGGTACATGTGTTTTCTGTTATCTAACGTACCTATTGATAGCACTAGCTAGTAGTAGGTATCTAGCAATTATAACTTGGTAGTATATAGGCATAGGTATATATATCTTGGAAGAAACATAATATAAATATAATCTATCGAATTTCAATAGCCGTGTCAGTCCTGCTCGCATTTATTTATTCATTAAACAACTCACGACTTAATTGTCAGTTGTCCGCGTCAATTTCCACTGTGTTCTTGGTGTCGAATCTAGATTTGAACTTCGATTTGGATTCGATGCAACTTCAAGTTCATGCCAGTGCCAAACCAAAGTCAATTTAAACCAGGAGCCAAGTGCTAAATGCATTAATTTCCAGTTGTTCCGAAATTCCTGTCGCTATTTTTACATCTACATCTATAGTCTTCCAACTTCAGTCTTGTTTTCCTTTGCTTTCGCATCCAGTCTATTTTTGACATTAAGCTATCCTCTCCTCTGTGAAAGGATTTGATTTAGCTAATGATGACACGATCTCAAACCAAACAAGACCAAGCTGATTTCGGTTCTGGTTCTAGTTCTGGTTCTGGTTCTGGGTCTGGGTCTTGTTCTTCATTTTACATTCATCAGTCGACATCGACATAGATTAAAATTAGATTCTGATTACGTATATGAGCCGCTGACGAGAGCTAATGATAGCATTGGGTTGTGGGACTGTAAGAATTTTTTACAAGACAATTAATTACTTCGAGTTGGTCTTGGTCTTGGTCCTGTCCTATCCTGTCTTGTTCGGTCCTGTCCTGTCCTGCCAGTCTGCCGCTGAGAGAGTGTCAGATTTGGATTTGGATGTGAATTTAAAATCTGAAGGAAATCTTGCGATAATTATTCCAATCTGCTTGCTGTCTGCTGTCCATGGTTTCTGTTTCTGGTGCTGATGCTGATGTTGGCGTTGGCTTTGGTGTTGATGTTGATGTTGTTGCTGGTGCAGTGTCAGTGTCCGCACATATCATCATCACTATCATCCTTATCCTCACTTTTTATATTTTTATTTATCAATGGATTCAGACTTTTGGGCGAGGCTGTTTGTTGTCATTCCGACTCCGTTGCAGCCACGATTCATAAGAATATATTCAGTAGGTATCAGCATCAGTAGTCATGAGCGAGTTGTCTGTCAGTAGCCAGTAAAATACAAACCTTGGTATGTATATACATACCTAGCTCAGTTGGAAACTTTGAACATTTATGAATGATGACAGAACAAGAGTGTTGTGAACCAAATCATGATCTTGATTTGGGACCCACTCCAGTAAGCAAAGCAAGCTCTTTCTCTCACACAATATTTTTTCGCATTTGACTTTGTATTCTGACACTGAATACTTGTGACTGCATCGTAGGGTAGGATAATAACATATATTTTTGATATACATACAACGTTCTATGTGGAATAGTAATACAGGGAAGGATCGGTTTGGGATTTTATTCAGAAGCCTATGGGTACGTGTTTTAAATAAGGTCATATCGACTCGTCACATGACGTGAAAGCTTGACTGATCTCAGTTTCATAAAATTTAAAATTGTCCTAGCGTAGGTAATTATCTAGTTCAGATATTTGTCTGTGATTTTGACGCGCAGTGTGAGTACATTTCCTTGACGAGATTTGATCAAATTGGTATTTTTGCTTGACTTGTTATTTTTATTGATGTTGGTCGTTGTCGTTGTAGTTGGTATATTGATGGTGTTTACTGTAGGCATTAGATTTATTTGAATTTGATAACCTAACTGTTTGAGTGATACTTTGTTTTAACTTTTGCTCCAATATAATGCTATATACCTAGTATTTACTCATGATTCATGATCATGACCAATGTTTACAGCCGGGACAATAGTTACTCTCAAAAAGTCGCTGTCGTTGCTGTTGCCGTTCTCGTTAGTTGAACTCGTTCTACGTATTTTTGTAGATATAATAAAAACGTACCTAATATATATTATGTAGGTAGGTAGTAATAGTAATATAAACAATACAAGTAGGTTATGCAAACCCAGTGGCCCATGTCTAGATCCTAATACAAATCCGAATCAACAGTAACAGGACAAATACAGTGTACCTAATGTGTACTCTGTACACTAAACTACAGTGTACAGTACAGTTGACATTATCTATACTTATGTAGTCCATTATTGTCCTTTGAATGTTTAGTATTTTTATTTTATTATTTATTGCTGTATGAATTACAGGATTTAACGGGAATTATCGTCGTTGTGATGATTTATGATGGGATGGATTAATTCGATCGTTTGTCCCAAGTAGACAAGGCAAGTCACAGCACATTAGATACGAATACTACGGGAACTGTTTCCAACAGTAGCTTATTGTGATTGGGTTAAAAATGTGGAACGTTATTCTTTCATTGATATATATGTACTAAATCAAACCATATACACAACACTCTTGGCTTTTCTTGGATTTGGATTTATTAGAAATAAGGACTTTATTGTTACTTTGATTTTGATTTAGGTTTTGATACAGTATGTGCATTTAGTTTTGTATTTTTTGCCTGTAGTTAAACATTTGACATTTTCAATTCAGTTTCAACTTAAATAATTCTGTCACTACTTAATCGAGGGAGTATTTGGAAGGAGCAAATTTCGTGAAATATTTATATTCTAGGGAGTTCTACAGAACATTGGGTCAAATCACATCAAGTCAAGTCACGCTGAATATATGTAGGTGTGTAAAATGTACGAGGGGTAATGCAATGGTCCATCCGGAACAGTTCTGACAGACATTCCGTTTTTGATACTTGACACTTTTGGACATATTATATTTTGCTGTCACTGAGCGAGCATAACCGAAGTTTCTACCCCTACCGTCTCATGATACTGTACATGCCAGCATCCAGCATTAACAGCATTAACACGAAAGGAGCCAAGTTACAAAATGATTTCATGCTTCCTAGACTTGCTCTTGTCTTCTTTATGATTATGATGCCATTGCGGTCGTGTTATTTCCCTTCCCGTCCCATCCTATCCTTTTCTTTCTTTTGCTAATGTTGCATTTTGTGTACAATAACTAGGAGCAACTTGTTATTTAGAAAGGCTATTCCTATGAAGTATGAAGTCAAGACTTTTACACTGTTGTTGTTGAGAGTATGTTCATAGTTAAGTCTGACAATTTTGTATTCCTTGCGTGTATTCGTCCGTGGTTTGGGACATTCATATCTGACTCTCATTCCGGTCGTCGTCGTCGTCGTCGCATACACTGCCGTTAAGTCCTTAAACTACAAATACCTATATTTTAGGAACCAAAGCCAAACCAACGTTGGACTCAAGTGTCAGTATCAGTATTCTTATAGTTAGTCGTGTTCCTAATTCATAATCATCAGCATAAAACTGACACGGCGTGCGGTTCTAGTTTATGTGAAGCAGTGGACGTTGGATGGATGATTGTCATTGAAAGTGGAGAAGGAAAAGAAAGATAGGAAGGAATACGAGTACGACTTTGACACAAGGCAGAAAGTTGACACGACACGTACAATAATTATGATGATAGGCATATGGACATTTCTCGAATTATTATTACTTGTACACTATATAAAGATAAAAGTGACACTTCATGGTCTGCTGGATTACCATTATTTTTTATTGTCTATTTATGTAATTATGGATAAGTACGTCTTGGTGTTGGGTTTGCTCTTGGTCTTGGTTTTGCTATTAGTATCACCACCACCGCTCAAATTGCAACAAAAAAACAAACCAAATGCACTAACTTCAACTACTACTAGTAATGATAGTGCCTATATTATGTAAACAAAGTTGGCCTCGCTTTGCATTTTAGTTTAAAAAATCCTTGCATGGACCTATGAGTCTAGATCTAGAGTGTGCAACATGTTCAGATAATTACTGAGTGAGTACAGATAATTAGATGTGAAATCACGCTCCACGTTCTCTTGTGTACGTTACACATTGCGATTGTAATCTAGTGGATTAATTATATTATAGAATACACTTCGAGTGCAATCCACATTCCTACGTGTAATGTTACACTTTTCAGAAACACTCCACGAGTCCAGCCCAGAATTAGAGTCAGTGTCAGATTCATAATTGTCCGAGTCTTTGTCGGATGTGCATATTGCTGGATTTATCTCCATGTTAATTCTTTCACTCTATAATGCCAAATTTATATTCCATGACACGCTTTTAATTTGCAAAATTAAGTATTGAATAATTATGTAGGGAGTAGGTACGTTTGTATGTAATCATAATAATTGCAGATCTGGTGGGCTCCAGTTACAAAAGAGAGCGAAATGGAGTAGAATAGAGTAGCAGAAAAGAACAGGCAAAGTAGCAACGAACGGATCAGATCAGATTCATTTTCATAGTTTAATTACTACTTAAGACTGAATGCTTTGGGAATGCCGTTGGAAATGAAGGAGGGCGAGTCTTTGCATACCCACACGTGCCTAACATCAATTAAATGCTGTCGACGGAATACGGGTGGTGCGTTTTATTTTATACCTCTGTGCAGAAATGTAAGGGTTCTGGCTCTGGTTCTGGTTCTGGCTCTGGTACTAGTAATGTTACTGGTAATTTCCTTAGTACTTCTCTAACAGTCCTCTGTTCTTGTAATACCAACACCCAAAGTATTCGGTGGATACTCGGTCTCAGTTTTCATTTCGGCTAATTACCTACACCGCAGTGCTTTTCTAACTACTAACGACTAACTGCTAGTCTCGGCTCGCCTTTCCTCGAATCATCTCATCTCAACTTACCTTGCTTGAGTTGCTCTGAAAAAATTGTACGAAAAGGCGAGTAAGAAAGTCAATGTAAAGAAATTACTTCATTTTTCTCCGCGCATTCAACAGTGTTGTGAATGTGGTTCTGATTCTGATACTGGAGCAGGTTGGTATGTTTTTCATACTAGTTCAAATTGTGATTATAAATTTTGATGCTAAAATAAAAAAAACACCAATTAAGAACTAGGAAGGAACTAAGCTTGAATCCAAAGTTCATGGAATTTGGTAGGTTACCATTTTAAAAGGTAATCGTAATAAGGACAATCTTAAATTTTGAATCATACTGCGTTGTCATGTTTGTTTGTTAGTGTTAGTTTGTATAGTATAATTAATAGTATCAATATCCTGGATACTAGTCTAATCGTGAGTTTAATTTGCTATATTTCCTTGATCACGAGTCGTATATTTGCGATTAGTAGTGTCATCGTCTTCTCGTTTGTTCCTTATTTGCATTGGGAGCTGGAGGAATTGGAATTGGTACGAATCTCTAAATGCAAACAAAACAAAATTAAATACCGAGACTAACAGCTAAGCATACAATAACGACTGCTGTAAAGTAAAGTAAAAACCTCTAGGGGTTGCCCAATAATGATTATGATTTTTCGCGAATGCGAATAGGTACATAGGTAGTTGTAAAAAGATGCATTGTAGTGTATACAGAAGTAATTGTAAATGTGTATTAATTAGTTGGTTGTTTTTACGTTGTAGATGCCAAAAATTCCGAGAATCCATTTAGTCTGTCATTAGTCCTCTTAATTTTTTTAAGTACCTTCCTACCTACACCAAATGGGTTGCTCTTTCCAAAAGCTCTTCATAGCATGTGACAGCAAGAACCATGTACTACTACTTCTACTGGTTGGTATATTTTCAGGAATGCCACAGCCATACATTCAGCAGGCAGTGATGATAATAAGAATAATAAGAAAAGTTGATCCACTCATTGCTCAGCCTATTAGTACAAGTTAGAAAGAAATGTTGTCTGTCGTGTTCTGTGTTGTGGATTCTATCAAAGTAGCAAGACTGACGATGACGCTGAGTTTCAATCCGCTTGGCTCTCTCTCTGGATCTATCATTGTATTTGGTATCCAAGGAAAGAACCAAAATTTATTAGACACTATTTGTTAGTTCTTGACTTGTCCCATCTCGTCTCGTCCTTTCCGACTTGTCTTGTCCTGTCTCGTCTTGTAGCTGAGTTTCAATCCGCTTGGTTCTCTCTCTGGATCTATCATTGTATTTGGTATCCAAGGAAAGAACCAAAATTTATTAGACACTATTTGTTAGTTCTTGACTTGTCCCATCTCGTCTCGTCCTTTCCGACTTGTCTTGTCTTGTCTCATCTTGTGCTATCTTGTCTTGCTGTTTCTGTTCCCTTCGTGTTTCTTCACTTTTTCTTCACTTTGCTTTTTCAGCGAGAGCCTGGATAGTAATGATATATATACCATATATATACCATATATATATACGTGTATTAGAGAACGGGCAGAGGCAGAAAATAAAATAAAATAAATATATTAGTTATATACATAGGTATATACCGACCAATGCTGAAAGATATTTATATACAATAGTAGTAGGCAACTTAATAGGCGATCTACCATGAGATATTGACATCCAATCCAATCCAATCTAAGTCATTATATTTTTATAAAGCTGATGTACCTATAAGAAAGAATACTTATAATTATATTATTTATTATATTTATATTTGCAATCAGCCAGGTACATATTTATTATTTTGTTGTTGTTGTAGCTGTCGTTGTCGCTATCCTATGGATAATGTAATGAAGAGGGCAATTTATTTTAGCGCATGATCCTTCGCCTGCTGTGGAATACAAAGGAAGTCTAATTTCATTTTTTGCCGTTTTAATGGATCGAATTGGATTGGATTGTATTGTATATTTATTGTTTATTGTGTTTGTATGGACAACTGCAGAGGCAGATGCAGAAGCTCGAGAATGTGTTTCTCAAATGTCTAATATCAATAGCAATACTAATTCCGATAGTATAGATAATACTAACTATACGTCTAGTGGATCAGAGGATCTTAATAGATAGATTCGATAGAGGCGATTGTTGAGAGCAAAGTTTGCTGATGCACCTGTATGTTGTTGGTAGGTATTTTTTACTACAGTGCTCATCTTCTTGCAGAGATAAAGTAGGTATGAAGTAGGTGGGTAGGTGAATTCTCTGTTGATGAACATGGGTTGAATGTGTTAGAGTGTTGGTGATGGAACTGTGTGTGCTCCTCTGTACTGTGACGATGACGACTGATCAATTGTGTATATTATGAATAGAAGCTTAATGCTCACTGCTCAAGATCCAGGTTGAACATTTACATGGCTCGTGATAATTAACACATGTTCTTGGTGCTATTGTGAGCACTATTATTATATTCCTTTTAAATGCATAACATCGCATCGCATCGCATCGCTAACTCTTGTTTGTTAGTTTGTTAGTGTGTTGTTTTCCCTTGTCTGTCTAAACGATCTGCAATCTGCCTTATACCTGCATAGTACATCCTACTATTCACGTTGAAAGCTGACTGCTTGTGGTCTTTCCCTACATAGGGACTCAGAATTGTATTAGGTATTTTTAATTTATTTTAACGGTGTTCAGCCATGTTATTCGACATAGGTAATAGTTTATTTACAAAGTAACAAGAAACGGAAGATGCTCATTGTCGATTTGTCAAAGATAAGTATGACATACTCAGCTCTATGTACAATGACATAGACGCTTGTATTAATAGCTTTTATTTTTGTCAGTTTTACCTTTTACACAGGTATATACAAGTTGATAAGTTGCGTAAGCATGAAGATAGCTGTAATTAATTATAAGAGTTGTACTCCCACATCAGCTATGGTTATGATTATGATTGCCAATGCCATCTCGAATCTTTGTAGTAATTTTGATTAGGATTCGGATCTTGATCCTGATCAGGATTGCGGTAGCTATTAAAGTATTACTGCCTATCTAAAAAAATGAAAATAATGGAAGAAAATTTCTATTACTGTATCGTTATTAATTTAATGATAAGCAATTATAACTTATTAAGACGTTTTTAAAAGAATTACGTTTCAATAGTCGCAGTTCATAAATCAGAGATTTTACTTACCGCTACAACGTTGTTGTTGAGCGTGTTGGAGATCGAGATCGATATTTTGATAACTTTGATTAGATTGTTCATTTTTCACAGAATTTCCGTTGAAAACCCACTGAGTTAAGAAGTAGGAGGGTGACTTTACTGATATTCCCATTTATCTTCTTCACTCTTGTGGGACGAAGGAAAAAAATGATAGACAGGAGGAATCATCATCATCCTCATCATCACCATTATTATTACTATGTATCTAGGCAGTTAGTAAGTATTACTAGTCCAATGTATACATACACTAACTACTGTGATGCCTTTTTGCCCCTGCGGCTGTCAGCTATCAGGAATTGAAAAATGTGCGAATCAACTGAACATACAAATATCAAAGGAAAGCAAAGCAAAGCAAAACCAAACCAGCAACAAACTTTATCTTTTCTGTTTTT